>JAWQUT010000045.1:1381730-1430773 GCA_033807755.1 Ellobium chinense | reverse complement strand
CCCCCCAAATTAATGACATGGGGGAATGTCTCCAACTTTTATGATCAAGAAAAAAAAACCCACTGCAAATGTAACACGTAACAAAGTCACAGCTTTGTCACCCATGGTGCAACATTGGTCCCAGCAGATATACAGCCAAATTCTCTTTTACCACTGAGCCAAATTAAGAACACACAGTAAAATGTTTTTCCCCAAAGGACACTACAACAAACAGCCTGGCCAAAGAGTCAAATTCATAAACCTTAGGTTTGACGGTCTTCAGTTTATGAGCATGACTCACAAACCACACCACACCCCTATATTTTACATATCAAAACAGGTGACTAGTTTTCTACAATTATTTACCTTGAAGGTTTAAAACCACCCTCACCTGCATAATGAACTCCCTTCTTCTTGGAAGCCCCCTCTCAGCGACTAGAGTGTAGATTGGCTCTTTCTTTTTCTGTGCCTGCATAATCTGAATCAGACGACTGATAGGGTTGATGCCAACACCATAGTTAGGATCAGCCTTCTGCTGTTGGAGTTCCGACTGAAAACATGAGGAAAAGATTCATAACAAACTTGCAGAATTATCAAACTGCATTTACTATAAAATTATAATCAATCAACACAATGACAAACAACTAAATCCCAACATGTTGGCAGCCAGCGGCAAAATTTTCGGAAACCAAGATCATTATAAGAGTCCTTGTTCTAGATGGAAATGACTCTGTCACCCATTCTATCTTTTTTTGTTTTTTGTTTGTTTGTAAAATACAGTTGTTCAGATATGACTTTTGCTTTTCCGAAACTTTTCCTGTAAATGGATAAAAAAAATATGCACAGCCAACAAGAAAGCACAACTCTGACAACTAAACAAAGAGTAAAGCCTACAGTCAATATAATTTTTTAAAAAATGCAGTCTACACATCTGTAGATTTAACTCTTCATAATTACATTGGCTTCAAACTGTTTTATCTGGGTTCTTATTACTTCTGAATTCAAACAAAAATTTGCTGCCAACCTCTAATATTTAGTTCTTTTATTAAAAGGCTAGACAAGATATATATGGAACACTGCTGGTTAGGTACAACTTACAAGTTAGAGGACGGAAAGAAATGCAAAGATCTCATTCCCAAGATTTTGTACTATCTGCTTCCAATATAAAATACAGCCTCTTAGAAAATGAGACACTGCTTTTGTAAGCCATACGTGACTTTTTTTTTTCAAACTCCTGAGCACATGTGAAAAAATCTGTAAAAAAGTAAAATATCAGCTGTAAAGAAATTACCAGATCCTCTAAAGGTTTTAATTTGCAGCTTATAAAGTTATATTCCCAGCAAATCCAAAACTGAACAAAAGTGCAGAGTCTGAATGTGCAAAAATTCAACTTCCTTACCTTTATCAGGTTGCGATTCTTCTTCTTGTTGATCTGTGTCTTGGTTTTAGGTCTGGGATACACTGGTGCGGGTGTTGGGGGAAGCTTACGAAGCTCCTCTAACATGAGCTCTGCTGCTTTCTTCTTGGAGGTCTTCTTGCTATTGCCCTCTCCTTCTGTCACCTTGTCTGCAACAATACATCTGGTGATGAAGTTCTTCATGTGGGGTGGGCCTGCCTCTCTGATCACCTGGAAATATTCATTACATTGTACAATGGATGCGTAACAGTTCATTGCCATGCAATGACAAACTCCCCGCAAGGTATGTCTTTCAAAATGAAGCATCTCCACTTACAGGATCTATCATGGATTAATTGTTTTTCCATCTGCTCTACCATAACCAAATTTAGACGGATTCTAACTTTTGCGCACTACAGTACAGTACAAAAGCAAATTATATGATGATTTAATCTCATCAAAACTGCAGATGCCTCTATGATATGCTGCTATGTTTACAAGAAAACTGGTTCCAATGCTGTTTCTCCATGCATTACATACCAAGTTTGCAGAAAATGGTACGTCAGACCAGTCCCTAAAGCCAGCAAGCTATACATGGAGACACATATGGAGGATTTCTTACTATGGCCTCATTATGCAAACAATTTTTAAAAAATGACGCTCAACAAATTAACATGGAAATTGTTACAAGCACCTGAAAACACAAGGACTTACCTCAAAATTGACAGGCATGTTTCGACGTAGTGCAATTTCGTGGACCAAGCTGATTTCTGATTTCAGACTGTCTGCTGGCAAGCAAGTTCAATACATGAGACTGATGCATATCAAAGACTCCATAAGTACACAACTATTTTATGGCACTTGACAAGCTTTGCATTCAATGTGCTAAGCCTTCCTTGAAATAGATAATGCCTTTAAATCTTAATGCAATGGAAGTTCAATTTATATTTCCTTCAAATCTTAATACAGTGAAACCTCAATAGACTTGTTCCTGCTTAGCGCTGACCTGGAAACCACCGGTGGCTATTTTTAGCATCCGATACAAGTGCCGCACACACGACCGGCTAGTAGTATAGTAATTAGTATTGTGTTTTGTAGGCGACGCTCTACTGCCATATCAAAATGCCTCTTAAACGTTGTTCCTGGGGTTGTTGTAATGGTGAGAGCCTGTACAAGAATCGACCACATATGGAGGGAGTCATGTTTAGACCCTTTCCTCAGCCTAAAACTCAACTAAAGAGATGTTTGAAGTGGATTCAGCTCTGCAACTGACCACACACGCAGCTTAATACTGACAAGATTGCAGAGTACTACTTCGTTTGTTCCAAGGTAATAATCACATGATGGGCTAGATTCCAGACTTTTTGTCCCTAATGTCACTGGATTTCTTTTCTCACCCTGATCATGGCACTCAAGTTTTTTTTATAATATATGTCAAATCTAGATCGTGTAAATCACGACCAACACCACTGTCCGCTATTGTGTTTAGAACAGAGCTTGTACTGGGTGCTAAAAATAATCACTGGTGGTTTCCGGGCCATCGCTTAGCCGGATATGGACTATTTAATAAGTATATCATATAAAGAAATACTAAATGAATTTCATACACGCCAATTCTTTATTGTCCTCTAACTTCATTATCTAAGAGGATTGCATTATAAAATACATGTCAATAATAAGTCTACTTTTCCTACGCGCCAAGGAAATGAGGGTCCCTTTTCTACGAGGCCTCTAGCTTGGATCAAATTCTTAAAATATGCCGAAAGGTACTGATTTGTGGCGCAAAGATTACCTAAGTCAGGCCTGACTTGCTACACAGAAACTTTGTGACAATTTGTATTACATCTGCTATTTTGATGAATCAAAGATAGTTGTGGCCACCCGACAATGGTGAATCCAGACAATTCTGTGAGACTCCCAAAAACTTTTGGAAACAAAAGTAATGTTACTTCAGCAGAAATCTACTCCTGGCATACCTTTTATTTCTTCTTCAGCTTGCTCTTGATCTTTCTTAGCTTCATTCTGTACAGGCAGGTTTTTAAGGATGCGCAGGGCCTTCTGTGCTGCATTGTGACGCGCAGCTTGGCGTGTTGGGCCATCGCCTATGAATTCACGATGACCAACACGCAGTGAGACATAAAAAGCACGATTCATTCTTGGGTAGTGGTACCTCAATGGCCACAGAACACCACTGCCACGATAACGCGGATCTCTACTGGCACGCATGTACTGATGGTATCTGAAATAAATGTAGTAAGAAATGCTTACCACCATCCATAAGGCAAAGATTTTCACTAAAACAGAAAAACTAAACCATTTTACCTTTATCATTCATAAATACAGCAGAATACACTTATTGTGTGCTGAGCTTGTAAAGCAGCAAATACTCATATGAAGTGTTCTGTGCAGATATAATTGGCAGATTGTGGACATTTTTATGGCAAATAAAACTTGCTGTCTGCAAAATATTCATGCAAAAGTAAAAGGGCACACACCTCAACTGTATGTGTTATGCCCAAGTCCCCTTTTAAACTCCAATTTAAAGTAAAAAGTTTTTTTATCAGTTGCCAAGTTTGTAATTTTCCAAGAGACCTATGTTGACTACAAAAAGAATCCACCTGACAATTGACACATGGAGTTACCTTGGCACTGTCTGGGAAGGATGTGGATCGAAATAAACAGGTTTTTGTGTTATATAGATAAGATTTTTTTTTAAAATTAAAAGGATCCTCCTTCCCAATGGCAAACATGCCATTTTATAAATTTCCCTTGCAACTTTGTAAGCTTATCTCATTTGGGAGCTTTGAACCTTGTGGATGTCTAAATAACAAAATCCTATTGCACTACACTGCACTTGAACACAACAGCTTGCACACTGCACTGTTTGCACAGAACTCTGCTGGGTGAATGCACCATTGCACAAGGCATGAAGTTCTATCTATTCTTATTCCTAGGTGTGGTGTACAGGACAAACTCAGCTTCAAATGTGAGATTTTGGTTCCATTGCCTAGTTGAAGTGCAAATTATATCCGCCCAACCACAACCAATATTTCATGTTTGTGGTTACAGTGAATGGAAAGTGATACTCACCTCTGGTTGTAAAGTCCTCTGAAGTCCATACCCGGCTGATGGTAGTAGGGAGGCTGTTGTGGTTCAATAGCTTTGTAAACAGCAGCCTCCCCACGTTTCATGGCAAGGGCGTTGAGCTCAACAGTTGGTGTAATGTTGTCATCTATGAGAAAACAGACAAAATAATGAACACATAAGAGCCATCCATGGCAAGGCCTGCGTAGCATGAAAAATAATCACTAGTAGAAAAGATACATGCAAGAACTACCACTGCTCTTCACACCAAAATTGTTACACATACTGTTCTCAGCATGCGGTTTGACCAGAAAATGCTCTGACTAATTTTAACAATTTTCTTTCTGTCTTTTAAATTCATACATCGAAGTCAAACAGTCTACAATATGAGAAGATGATACCACATTAGCATGCTTTACAGACAGTATAATTACCAATAACTAACTCTTGGAAGTGAATTAAAGTCCTCAAAATAATCATCTTTAAATGTCTGTTCTCTATTTAGTGTTTTGTTTAAAAAAAATAAAAAAAACATCCCTGAAGTCAGATCTTCATTCAGTTTTGTCTTGAAGCAAATCAACAAAGAACTCAATAAATGTTGGGAGAAAAAAAAAACTTAAAAAAGCAAAAAGATATGCATTCATTAAAATATACATGCTGTTTCCACCTGTAAGATTATTGAAATGCTGTGAAAAGTGGAAAACCTTTTGCACTGCAGTGAAACTTGGAACCTTTCCAGATGAAATCAAGAGTTTTGAACTCGAACCTCAAAACTACACGTTCCTCCCCATTTTATGCCCTAAATTTGCCACCTGTGGATTCATGTGCATTTGTTAACAAATAAAGTTTGCAAAAAGTGAAAGAAAAAGTTCCACACCAAGCTCCACACCTTCCCCCGACATGCGGTCACTTCCATTGAATCGTGCTGGTTTTGGGGGCGGATGCTGATATTTGGTGTCCACAAGTGCTATTGCGGCTGCAGCATGTTGAGCCTTCTTGATGCTCTCCCCCGATGCCGAATACTCTTCATCTCCAAGCTTCAGCTTCACATAGAATGTCTTCTTGTGCGCAGGGCCCTGCTCATCCACCAGCGTGTACTGATGGCTCATCTGATGAAGACCGAAATATAAAAAATTGATAAAATGTATGCTTAGACCATGTGTCTCCACATCACTCACTTTTCAAGCCAGGTGATGCTAACTGTAAATGCAATGTCTAAGCATACTGTACATAGAGAATCTACCAACAAACCAGTAACCCAAGCCTGAAAAGAATTCACTCATCCAAGCCAAATCCACTGTGTAAGCATTCAAAGCCTTCCTAGGTTTAACTGCTGGGATAGGGTTAATGGAGTGAGGGAGTAATGGTAGTATCTTTGATTTGTGGGTAGACATCCAATAAAATTTCGGATCTCTGAATTTCTTTTCCCCAAGAGCCGTCATGAGTTCTCAGGTGGACCTCAGATGCCATTCTTGGCTCCGCCAATATTCTCACATTTCCCATAATTCTTGGGACAGTGGTACCTCTGCCATGAAGCTAAATTATAAGTGCTGTCTCATCTGCATGAATTTTTCAAAGCCAGCAGCCAGAGAATGCTCGACAGTAGAATCTTTACTGACTTCCAGTCAGCGCTCAAAGGCCTTGACAATAGGACCGGAGAGACTGCCTTAAGGGATGAAAGTAAAGAACTAATCTTTACATGTCATCAACACTTTTAACCTCACTGTTATTCTGCAGTGGATCCCTGGCCATTCTCCCACTGTGGGAAATCAGAATGTTGACACACTAGCAAAGAGAAAACGGTGACCTATGACACTGGGAAACAGATAATCAAAAGCAACTTGAAAGAAGAATGGTTGAACAACTGGGCTAGGGGGACAACAGGCACAACACATGAACCAACCAAACCCAAGGACAGTATTAATAACCTGAGGAGCAGAGATCAGTCCACAATATTCCACTAGGATCCAGTCCGAGAACCCCCCCCCCCCAAAATGCCAGTTTGCCTCCCACCAAATGAAACTGTACAACACCCCTTCCTTGAATGTAAAGCTTTCTGCAACACTAGGGAACAGTTCCTTCCACCTTTACCCAACATACACAACAGGTACAGTTACTCAGAGCAGCTGCAAAGAACTTGTCAATATCACTACATGGCTCTGAGAAGAAGAGCAAAAGCTCAAGGGCGGCTGGATCAGGAACAACAACTGATTGGAAAGATTTATGGAGTCAGCCTAAGTAATTTTAGATGCATCATGCAACACTAAGTTGAATTGGGCTACAAGTAACCCATCCCTTTGTCCCCACACCCAGAATAGTCTCATCCTAATGAAGCCGATGAGATCATATCCGAAACAGGGTGCAGGGTTCTCTATCAGAGGTTATCACTAATCTTTTTCTCTATTATATGATTAAAATTGAGAACACGAAAGGAAACATACAGGCTAATCAGGGATGCCACTCACTTTTCGTAAAATTCTCTGAAACTTCTGTGGCTTCATGAAAATCATGTGGACTTGGTGTCTCTAATCTGAAACTTCTACTTCCAAAGAGCCAAATCATGTTTGATCTCTAAATAAACCTATCTTAGACAATAAAGCTATCTCTATAAAAAATGAAGACGCATAAATTTACTACATTATTATACAGTAGGGATATCAAAAGCAGACTTGCCAACCCCTAATAATCATGGATCAGGCAGCAGATGAGGCTGTTTCAATAAAACTTATCACATAGTTTGATTCTTCTAATTAGTCATTCAAACATGTTCTTCGTCAATATCAGAAATTGGTTGTAAACACGAAGACTAAGACAGGCTGCTTCATAATCTTGTTGCTTGAAGTGCTTGGGTTGTGATGTGGCAAGTGAAAGCTTCATTTGGAAATCCCCTAGGTACTAAAAGCATGTCCTAGATTTTGCTGCTTAGATCTCTTGCTTTCAATCATGATTCAGACTATCTCCGCAAATCAATGTAGATCTACATGCTGTAAAGAAGACCAGCCTAACCCACACATCGTCCCAGGAAGACGAGCAAAGAGTGACGGGCAATTAGCCAGTTCTAGTGCTGCTGAAGCTAGGCCTACAAGGCAATTTCCTCAAAAGAAAGCGTGCACTGGAAAGCATAACACCAAATTTGTGTGCCTTGTGTGGTTTCCATGCTGCAAATGAGTTTCAAAACCAAAATAACCGCTTCCACGAGTGTTCGGAATTTACGAAACATGTTTACTGAGGCCGGAAGTAACTTTTTATTAATTTTAATATGTCTAGCCATATGGCAGCCATACTGAAATGCCTATGTCTAATATGAATGCTGATCTATCCGCACGGCGGCCATACCAAAACTTCCTATAAAAATTCAAATCTCGGGAATTCACTTCTTCTGAGAGCCGTCACGGGTTCTCGGATGGCATTCTCAGAGCCGCCGATATTCTCAGATTTTCAAGAATTCTCAGAAGAGTGGCAACCCTGGCTAATTGTGCTAATAAAGATTGGTTAATAATGCCTACAAACAAGGGTTATGACCTGAATTCAACTACCATTTATGCAAGCGGGGAAAAACAAAAAAAAAAATGGAAAAAAGATTTCGCAACTTTTATCATCTGCAGGATACTTCACCTTATTAAATCGGGCGAGTTCATTAATCAGACACATAGGGGTTTTCTCTTTTGTGTTTGCCAAGCAAAGCTTCTCAGCGGCATTATTTTTAGACTCTTGGGATGATGGTTCTCTCTTGTCAGACTTTTCTTCAACCTGGTGAACAGAGGATCCAAATAAATTGAAAGATTTGAAATGACAGCTGAAATGAGTTGAGTAAAAATATTAAGTGTTTGATCAAGCAGTGTGTAGGAGCGCGTCTAGGTGTGGTAAGTATGGCCATAAGTGTACATGTACAGTATTATGTTAAAATATGACTGAGAGGGCACAGGAGGGAAAAGGACGGTGCATGACAGCACAAAGTCAAATGATCAATAATTATACACTTAATATGTATGGGCTATAGACAACGTCAAACATACTCCTCTTGGAACCCCTTTCTGAACAAAATGGACTTGGCTGTATGCGTAACTACCTTCTAACACAGTTCTCTTTATTCCACATTTATTTCCCCTTACTTTGAAAAATGATACATGCTAGGTCATGCTCATACTTGCAAATGCTGATCAAATGTGGTAGGTTTAAGTTCTACCCTGTGAAATGTAGGTTGTGATAAATTGTCCACATCCAGAAATAAGTTATACTCCCTAATAATAATGCTGTGCATGCTTTATCCTGACAAGAATTTGTGGTCCTTCTAAAAAACAAGTTTGTTCAATAGATTCATCACATCTAGGATGTCTATTTTGAATAAGGTCCAGCTACATTTTATCTAAGGCTAATGATATGACATTTTTAAAATAATTGTTGACATGGTGAAGAGAAAAATTTGTAACTGTCAGTCACTGGCTAATGTGAGATACCAAAGCCCGAGCCTGAAAAAAAAGGTAAAGGTCTATATGTTTAATTAAAATAAAATGATTAAAAAGAGAGACCAAAAAATAGTATAGAACCCTTCCATAAAGTGCCATGAAAACCATGAACTGGTATGTCACTGCAGCTGAAGCTAATGTGCAGATATGACATAAATATCTTAGCAGCATCTCACCAAATTTCAGCTCCTGATCACTTTAAACAGAGAGACTGAAGAGACAGCACAGTGCCCTTGAATGAAAAGTCCCAAAGGAAAAGACAGGAGTATAATATTACATGAATAATCAACGTCTTGTTTATGAAATTCCTTAAAATTTTGTCCTAGTACATGTACAAAAACTGACATTAGGATATTGTTTGGGTGGAAAAAAAAATAGTTGAAACTTTGCAGAAACTCACATCTCTACTAAGGGTCCTATCCATACCTTATCATTCTCTTCCTTCGTATCTTCATCTGTTGAGAGCTGACCATTAGCAATGTGAGGTTTTATAATCTGTTGTTGCAGTTGGAGGGAGGATGGCGGAATAGGCTGTTGAACGTGACTGGTCACACTTTTGGGAGCAGTGGGTGGATGCTGTAGAATTTGTTTTGGTTGCAGCTGCTGCTGTTGCTGTTTCTGGTATCGCTGTTGTTGATGAAGACTTCGCTGTTGCAAATGCTGTTGAATTTGCAGGTGTTGCTGCTGCTGTTGTTGCTGATAGGTGGACTGCTGATGCTGAGGCATCTGTTGTTGTTGTTGTTGCTGTTGTTGAAGCTGAAGTTGTTGTTGCTGCTGCTGCTGCTGTTGTTGTTGTAAGAGATGGTGATGCTGCTGTTGCTGCATGGATTGCAGATGCTGTTGATGTGGTGGTTGTTGTTGAGCCTGGGACATGGGTGGTGGCTGGTAGTGGTGCTGCTGCAAAGGAGGTTGAATTGGTGGCTGCTGTTGCTGAGGCTGCTGATACTGATGATGCTGATGTGGTTGCTGGTTCATTCCAAGTTGACTGTTGTCTAGTCCAAGACTGGAGTGGAGAGATGAACCTGAAAAGAGGAAAAAACATGAATGCCAATTTACACATTTCATCCACCTCATGACTGAGATCAAACTAAAAGTCTGAAGAAGACGAGCAATAAATGTTTTCCTAACAACAAGCAAGTCACATAGTCAACAAATAAGCAAATTCCTCACAGCATCAGTCATTGGTGATCAGTGTATATGGTTTTGTTTCTTTTTTTCAGAGAGTATCAACTCTCTTCGGCCAAATCCTAGGACTCTCAAAATATGACTATAGCTTGTAAACTTTAAAATGGTTCACTTTGATCAAAGAAGTCGATCGCTTCTAATGAAGCTTGTGAAATGAAACTTTGCATACACTCTTGCATCTGCAAAAAGGTTATAAATCTAAATTTTTAATCTGACAGTGTTCGCGATAGCAAATTTTGCTATTTGCAACCTCTAAAATATAAAACCTCTATTCTTGTTCACCTCTTTATGAATGTTAGTAGGTATACAGCATTTCCTTGTTGTGCTCTTCCGTGTTCACTGGTGAACCACACATGCGCACCAAATTCACACTTACTGGAAGTGCGCCATATTTTCTGCAGCAAAGGTGTAGACTGTCAGAAAGTATTGTGGTTCACAATGAATCTCAGGGTTGTGTGCACAGTGCTGAAGTAAATGTGTTGTTACACAATGATTTTATGTCACTTCTTTTTTGTGTGTACAGTTGCGAATTCATGGTTTAAGTGTTACAGTTGTGGGGGGAAAAAAAAAAAAAAGTTAATTCACTCGTTCTGTATTTAGTACAGATTATAAGGAACTGGTATCGCAGCAGCGTAAAAGGTAATCATTACGACCAAATGACGCTTACACTGCTGCTTAGTATTGCAATGGAGTGAAAGACGGTTCTATCTACAGTGAAAATACATGTGTTTCCGGGAATTTCCTACCGGTGAATGAATTAAAAACATTAAGTAAATACATTAATATTCACCAAGAATCACACTGTGTATTGGAATCATCGTTCTCCACCCGTTAACCAGGATAGGGGGACGCACGCATAGATCTAACTTAAGTTTAACGATGTCACGATGTAAACAAGTAATATGAAAACTGCATAGCAGTATAAATTATATTGCTTGAAATAATGTTTACTTATTTACTTTTCTTTTCTAAATTTCCCATTTTTCTGGTCTGTTTTAATTTAATGCATTCAGAAAATGGGCAGTCTCAATACTTCAAGCTTTCTAGCTCTTTCTACTAAAATGAATGGGTATGCCTTTACAAGTATAAATATGTTCGATTTTATGGTTTACTGTGAACATTATATTATTTTCTTGAACTCCCTATCAAAGGTCCTGGTTTTTATTGGCGCAAATAAAGGATTTCATGATTGTAATGATTTACAACTTTGAAAAAAGTAGATTATGAACATTTTTTTCAAATATAAGGTTGCATACAAAAGTTGTCGAAATGGTGTCGATATAAAGTCTACCACTTCAAAGTTTACAAGCTTTAGATTATGTTAGGGCAGGGTCAAAGGCAGAGAAAAAAAAAGCACACTTGGGAGAGTCTCTGGGCAAATATCTAAGAATTTTCCCAATAAGTGCTTGTCTTCTCTAACCATGCATCTAATCTAACTCAAGCACATCATGGGAGGGTCACAGGAGTTGACCAAAATTAAGTTCTCATGATTAAGGGACAGCTTGCTAAATAAAACCACAGCATGAGTTATGAGCAAGAAAAACATAAAAGGGCAGTTCAACTTGTGTGGCAACCCACAAAAAACAACCACAATATGTTCTTTACCTAAAGAAAAAAGCCTTTATGGTCAGTTCAACAGGCAACCTAATATCAATAACCATGCTTCAGCAAGATAAAATTTATGGGAAAAAGAAAAATTTATAAAAATTTTATCTTGAATATTATCATTTTGTGATGTTTTAAGTTTAGACAGCTTTAATACATCTGTGAGAAACAGTTCACCAGGAAATACATACTTAAAAATAATCTTAAAACCCATTGTGAACATTTTAAACTGTGTAATCTGGATTTGTCCACAGCGAGTATTTCAATCAAAAAGATATTTTTGATTGACTGAATGGGAGAAATATCTGCTTCCCGATCAGGACTGAATTTTGAAAAAAAAAATAAAAAGAACTGAAAATGGGTGGAAAACAGTTCTAGTGTTGTTTTTTTTTTGGAGGAAATGTTTATCAAGATGCATAACTGAAAATTTGGTCTATATTTCATAGTCACTATACTTAATTCCATTTACAAAAACAACTGATTTTGTGTTAGGGGGATCTGTGATGTTGTGAGCCAGTTGTGATTTTTTTCAACGGTGGTGGCTGGATAACAAATCCTGATGATGGATGCAATGCTGGACAAAAATAATCCTCATATGTTTATGAGCATTAATGCTGGTTAATTATCTCGCCTAGTCAGGGCTCCTAAAAGAAGACCTTGATAGACAACGCTACACATTCTCAGTCAAATCACACTTTATTTTATATTTCGCATATAAAATGCAAACTGGCAATTACATTACTTTTACAGTTATTTCATTGCATCATACAATTGGATTTTTTTATACTTGGAAAAGAAGATAACAACTCGTAATTTACTATTACAATGACATGGTTTACTAATACTTGATGTGGCAATAAAGTCAACAGAACTTCAGGGGTGATTGTTCATATAGCTGCTGAACTGCTGCACACAACTCTGATCACTGTTCGCCACTTACAGTATTTGTTCCATTTTAATACATGTGATTTATAACATGAAATTAAAAGAGAAATTTTTCATGTGTTTCTGTATTTTTAAAAGTTTTCATATCAGTAGCAGGGATGGAACTAGGTCACCAAAAAAATGTAGGAACCTTTATGCAGCGATCAAACGCGCGGGTCTGAAACTCCAATTAATTCATATAAATTGAATAAATAAATGAAAACATAAACATAACAATATACACATGTAAACAAAACAACCACATAATTCAAACATACTTCCACACGGGAATGTTTGGAGACTGACCATAAACGACTTCTTTCTTTGCATCAATGGCTTTCACATTATCAGCTGCTTCCAATTTCTTTAGGTTGTGGAATACTGCCGGCAATGCTTGAGCATGTTGGAGACTTGCTCGCCTATCGCTATGCTTCTTGCTATCTCTATCAGCATGAAGGCATGAACCTTCAAAACTTTTTTACCAGCACCAGCATACGTGAGAGTGCATTTGCATATTGTGCACCATGCCTCTCCATTCACTTTACATTTCCTCACATAGTCCGAAAGAAAATCGCCGTACTTGTCCTTTTCCACAAACCATTCCCATTTAAATTTGTTTTTGACTCGTGGATGCCCGGTGTGCATCTCACTTTCGCAAATGTCTCCGCGATGGACTAACTCTGGTTCTTTATTAGACCTGGTTGCCATTTCACATGTGGTATGAAAAAGAAATTCACACACCTAGATTAGATCTAGACTAGTCTAGATCTTGAAATGTGCCCCACTCCTTGAATTCCCTGCGATAATCCACCTGAACTGACACTTAGCTACTAGATCTAATACTAAGCACAAAATCGCACCACACTAGGCCTACACTTACAGGCTAGCATTTTAAGTTAGGGCACCGGAGATCATATGCCAGTTCACGAGGACGCGCAGGCCAAATTCGAAAATGAAATTGGCGGATGAGGAAAAAAAACAGTAAGCCAAAATTCGGAAGTTTGGCCTACCGACGGCTAAACAGGCCACCGAGTAAAAAACCAACGCTCAGAAAAACTTTCAACTTAAAAATTTATTAATTTCTTGCTCCGGCACGCTGTCAAAACCTTTCGCCGCGGTAAAAGTCGGCGCGACACAATTTTTTCCCCGACCGCAAAAAAATGTCGGAATTCCGATAATATCGGAACAAGTTCCATCCTTGTGGTAGCCTCATGCCTTTGACCCACTTGAGGACAATAACCTTTACTGTAACACTGGTGAAATGTTTCCAGGTTTGTGCACCGTGACTGAAATCTTAACAGTGGGAGGACTTTAAAATGCATCTCATATGATACTCCTGTCTCCATTAGCATTAGGATTAGGGATTTTGTTTCAATGGGAAATCAGGATTAGGGATCCCATTGCAATAGGCCTAGGGATTAGAGACCCACCTCAATGGGTTTTTGGGTTAGGGTTAGATTAGCTATCTAAAGCTATTTAGTAGTCTCAAGTCTATTTGAAAACCCTTCAACATTTCATCAGTGAGTCTGAATAAAAATCTGGGTGATTGTCATTAGGCAACCAGATTAATTAAAATTGCCAAAGCAGGTAAGGAAGCAAATGCTCACTTTCTCTGTGTGAGAAAATATGCGAGCATTGCAGATATGATGGCTGGGGTATCATAAAACATTGCTAACACCCTACTGACAAACGCTGTGTACACCATGTTTGACATTACAACTGGTAGTGACACATTTAGAATACCTCATACGGATCCCAAGTCTTCTGATGATAAATTTTTTAAAGTCTGTCAATGTTTATTGATTTCTTAACCTATCAATGTAGCACAGATCCATCAGGTATGGAGAAAATGGCTTCACCAACTGATGCCAGTGTAGAACAGGAACTCAACTCACCAGCCATTGTCTGATAGTTTCCATTCTGAGTGGGCACACTTCCAATTGTGGTAGAGTATTGATGAGCAGGGGAGAGGTCAGGAGACATTTGTTTCTGACTGTGATAACTGTTCACCATCTGCTGCTGCTGCTGCTGCTGCAGGTGTGACAACTGTCCAATAGGTGCTGACTGCAGCTGAAAGGCAGACTTTGGAGGTGCTACAGCTTGAGGCCCTAAAAAGTGAATATTTAAGGAAAGTTGAATGGAACAGCTGCCACAAATGAAAAGTTCACTCAGCACTGAAAATCCGCAACTCAGTTGTAAATATCAGAATGAGGAAAACAAATTTATTCCACAGCCTTCCATGCTTAACAGTTACAAGATCATGTTCTTCAAATCTGTAGACAAGTTGAAGTATTGCTTCTCAAAGTAACACAAACGTACATAATGAACAGTACTGTCATAAATTTTCCATAAACAGATTGTACAAGCCTGAGCATACAGACTCTGTTCTGTATCCCCTCTTACAGACAGACCCACTGAATTAAAATGATGGATGTTTTGTTATCTAATATTGCTCTTTATCTTATTTACATCTCTAACCCCGTTTATAGAACAATGAAGCTTCCACACCTCTTTGAGCCATCATGCTCCTCTGCTGAGAACCTGGAGCAGATGAGCTAGGGTTCATCATTGTGTGCTGCTGTTGATTACTCATCACGTGATTGTGAGCCATAATTAAAAGGATGTGAAGCTATCAGTTGTAACAAATGTTCTCTTTTCTAAGGCAGAAGAAAAGTCCTCTTGAGTTTTCAGTTCCACAAATATCTGAAAAGAAACAGAGCATTCATTAGATTTGTCAGACCAAAGGGAGGGAAATGATATTATAAGATAGACAAGACAAACTTTATTTATCCATTTGGAAATTTGTCTTGAACAAGCACATAGAGCAGAGAATACATTAAACAGTGAATTACAGTCATAAACATAATCACATACAGGTACAGCCCACAATCACATCACACACACATACATACATATATAATATATACACATGCATGTGTACATAAGGAGCAGGAGCCTCAGGTATTGGGAAAGCATGGGTCCCAGCTTCGGGTATTCTTTAATCATTATATATTGACACCATGCTTTGCCTGAGCAGAATAGCCCACTCTTTGAGATGCGTACCCACCCTTTCCCCCTCCTTCTACACACATGCATATACATACAGAGAGAGAGAGCTCCTGTTCCCCTCCTTTCATCCAGCTTACAAACATTTCTTATTTATACCAAAGAATATGAAGAATATGAAGCAGTGGCCGTTTTATTTTTTTATAATAATGGTTATTGAAAATGGATAAACTGGTCTCTCCTGAACAAAGTTCCTAGTTTATCAAGGAGCAAGCAGAACTGTGTTAGCTTGATTCTTCTGATGGGCAGCCAGCAAACTTTACAATGCTTATTCCATGTTTAAGAAAGCATACTTGTTGCCATTCTAAAAATGCTGTGAACGTTATAAATTTTATATAAGTGCATGAGATGGATTCCACACAGTTCACCGATATGGTTTCTAAAGATTTCAGTGTTGAAGTTCTGTATTAATACAGAACAATTTCTTAAGTAGCCAGAATGGGAATACCATGTCTATACAGTCATTTGCAAAAGTATGGGACCACCCTTGCAAATTAACGAAAATAGTAACTATTTCCTAGTATTGTAACATGCGCTAGGGTATGTTGCATCATCTGACTAAAATTAGTAAAATACATATAGTATCTCATTTCTGTAATTTCAACACCCTTTGCTTTTTGTTATTGTGATTTGTGGGCACAATTTTGCCGTTCTTTTGTGATGTAAAGCACATGGAAAAATTAGCAAAAAACCATCACAAACTTGAGTTCAATGAGCACAATTAGTGGCATTGAATATGGAAGGCCTTTCAGAGTGTCAAATAGCAGAAAGACTAAGAGTTAGCAAAAGTGCTGTTCATCGTGCGAACGAAAAATACAAAGTTTATGGAATTTACGATGATGTGAAAAAAACTGGAAACCTCGTAAAACTTCATGAAGAGATGACAATGCTATGAGACTGACAGTGGCGCGATCCCTGACTAGTTCATGTCGCAAAATATGGGCTTATCTGCAGGAAAATGCATCAGCATTAACATAAGCACCGTTTTATGGCGTCTAAGCAAAGAAGTTGGTCTCAAATCGTATAAACCAACCACAAAACCTCGTTCAGCATCAGCTATGAAGAGGAAGAGATTAGCATTTGCTATGAAACATCTTGATTGGACTGTGGAAAAACGGGAAAGAGTGCTATTTTCAGATGAATCAACTTTACAGCAGTTTGTAGTATAGAAGAGTCATGTTCAAAGACCCAAAAGGTCACAGATATGACAAAAAGTACACAATCTCTACAATGAAGCACCCGCCAAGTCAAATGATTTTGGGAGCTATGAGCAAGAACGGGGCTGCTGGACTGTATTTTCTTCCTCCAGGCTCCACTAAAATGGTCAAAAGTATGTTATATAGCCTCGGGAAAAGCTGACATTGCATATGGAAGTTCACAACAGATCTATTTTCATATAAGATGGAGCACCATATTATAGGTCAAAAACTGTGCCAGAGTCTCTCAAGGAAAACAAGGTAGAAGTTCTTGACTGGCCTGGGAACAGCCCTGACCTGAACCCAACCGAGAATTTATGGAACTGTATGGAGGATAAAGTGGCAGAGAAGCAGCCTTCTAGTGCTACAGCACTTGTCACTTCCATAAAAGAAGTATGGTTGAAGCAAATAACTGCTGAGTATTGTAAATCTCTTGTGAACAGTCTGCCTTGTCGCCTCAGTGCAATGGGTCAGAGCAAAGGAGAACATACAAAATACTAAAGAAAGTTATATTTTTTGCCAATTAGCAATTTTTTCCCCTCACATCACCTTTGTCATACATTTTCATAATGTTTCATGTTTAATATATCTCATTTATCAGAACTTTTAGTGAGTTACATTAGCTTTGTTACAAAAACATCAAAATTTGCAAGGTGGTCCCATACTTTTGCAAATGACTGTAGTTAGCAATAAGAAACCCACATAATCATAGAACTTAGTTTTTAAATTTTTGATATGTTTTCTTGCCCACCGAAAGTCACTGCAGTCACCAAAACTTAATGTGCATCACACTTTCATTTCATAGCCCCCAAACATCCAAGCTCGTGACTCACAGCAACAAGAACAGGCTATAAAGTTAGGTAATGACATAAACATCTAGTTTGGATAAAATTTTTGCTGAATATTGTGAAATGGCATGGACTGAAACCATCTTTATGGTCATGTGTAGTAGATCATCAAGCATAAAAAGAAGCCATCAAGATACACTATACCAAAACTTGTTTATAGTTTGGCAGTATGTAATGATCATTCCATATCAATGTTGTTAAAAAAAGCATAGAAAAATTGTGAAAAATTGTTTTTTTGATGATTATTTTCTGAGTATGGTTTGAAGTGATGTGGATGGTAATGCAATAGGTACAAACCAGCCATTTTTTTTTTGTCTTTTAAAGGAAGACTGAACCGTCCTACAGACCATATTAAATCATACGGTACCCTATTATTCCAATAAAACAGTCCTTCAAGTGTCTGTCATAATGATATGACGCCTCTGCTGGCCCCAGACAACCCATAGGATTACATTATCCAAAGTCCGAATTGTTACAACCACTGCGCGCGTGGCGGCCATAAGCTTACGTCAAATACGTTCTTGCCACATGGCCCAGCTGTCTAGCCAGTGCTGTGCGGACGGGTGATAGCATGTTGGTATGAATGTTTTAATTCCTCTGTGAACAGTAGATATGCTAAACAAAATCATGCTGAGGCAATAAAAATGCAGAATACTTTTTCTGGCTAACTCTATCAAACTTTACATTTGAATTTGGAATACCAGAACCTTAATTAAAAGCTGAATAATACAATGTCAGGTAGAGGTGTCTGCAGATGCTGGAACGTAAGTGACGTCAGCGTTTTTGCCGCGGGCTTCTGCTGATCGGGGAAGGGGAATAATTCTGGACTTAAGGGCCAAACCCGGTAACTCTAGCTCTCTTTGTTGCGTCATATTACATACGCGCACGATAAGAGAACGATGCTCTTTCTTCGCAAAATTGACTCGGTGGGGACCATAGATAATTTTTAAGGAGAAAAGGTATTGAAAAGTGGAAAATTATTTTTGATGTGCGTGTCCTACTTTAAAGCTTGTCTGTCAAGAGGAAAAGACCCAAATTTGTTTATAGTGATTTTTCCATGCTCTGCATTGATTTGTGAAGCAGTTTCATATTTGGATGTAAAACACCTAAGTAACTTATGTTAAAAACCCATGTGACATCAAAAACTGCCCATTTTGTGCAACTAAGGCTATTATTGATACTAGGTAACCATGCAGGCGGCAGCGAAGCCGTTTCTTCTGGCCTCATCAATGGCTTTGGTAGAAACATGAATGCTGAGGTTGTTAAGCATCACCAGTATCAGAAGGCAGGAGCGTTTGCTTCCCATTGTTTGGCATAAGGCATAAAACACTCTACAAATCAGAGAAAAAAAACAACTCTGCATTGATAAATCCTGATTTCATAGTGCTAAACCTTCATAGGCTCGGCAGACCATCAACGCAGGAGTCACGTAGCAGGTTATTTGAAAATCTTATGAGTGGAGGCAGGGTTTGTCCGCTGGCAGAAACGGCCACGTTTGCTGGGATATGGCCACTTACTTTTAGATCAACCTTGAATACCTGGCAAACACCCTTCTTGGCAATTACTTTACTTTAGCTCCTGATCCACTGACTTTTCCTCTAAATCCTGTTTTGTCCATGTTGAAAAGCCTGGTTGGATTAGATGAAATTTTTTCAAGGGCTGATTTTAGTAGCTGAAAATAAAAATCCATTTGCTGCTGCTGGACACCAGCTCTTCCGTAATCCAGTCGATGAGGTGTCCGCAAACTCAGTTCAGAATTTCTCTTAAGAAAAGCATTGACCCATTTATCAGATGGCCTCTTATCCAAATTCATCGATGTTTTCTTGCCTGAAGCCTTGACCACTTCACATGCCAGTGATTTCAGCATATTCCTAGTAAGTGGAAATTCTCTTGCTGACATATATTTCAAACAGCCTACCAAGGCCTCCTCGGTTTCTTTATCTACGCAACGATCAGGACCAAATTTCATGTTGTATCCACGATATTTCCCATAGGCATGATCTTGGAGGGTCATTCGAGGGATACCATATTTCCTGGCCTTCCCTCACCGCCTGTTCCATGAGATGGGAGTCCTGTGTTTTTCTGACTTCTTTTTTTATCTGGATCTAAAAAATGTCACATGTCACTTTTCGGACCCTTAGCCATTTGTCTTTTTTTAGTAGTGGTATGTGCCATTTTTTTCCAGGTCTTAGTCTTATTATTTTTTTCGTGACATAATGATTGGATGGCTGACTGACTGATATGACGTATTATGATTTGTTTGCCCTGTATATGGGTTGACTAATTATGCAAGAGACCTTGGATTGAATTTTCTGAGTATGTATGTTTTGAGAGATGAATGATTCACTGTTATTGTTAATTTGCATCAGTCCTGTCATTTGTCACTATAAAAATTGCCCATGCACAGTTGTGGTGTGGGCTTGGTTTTGAATAAACTTAATTTATTTCAAAAAATAAAATTGTTTTAATCCCCACCCATCCCACACTTAACAATTAACTCATTTTTCAGAGAAATTTAGCCTCACACATCTTAGTTCTCAAGCACAAATTTCCCTCAACAGCTACTCAATAGATGTGGTCCTAGCAATGCTCATATATTGCACCCATTCATGTATTTCTGGTAGAATCTGTTGGTGGAAGTGGAAGTAATACTTTTTTTTACTAATGTTCATCTTCATCCACCTTTTTCCTTTACGCTGATTTTAGTGGATTCCCAACAATGAACACCTCCCTTCTTTCACTTTCTTAGTTACTCAACATAAATATTATGGGATGACCCAGGCTGAAAAATGCAATTCTCTGCTAAAGAGATTTTTGCAATAATACCCATAGTTTTAAGCATATATGGTATGTGTTTACATAATTTTAGATCTATATAAATTTACCCATGATTTTCGTTTTTTTCCCCTTCAAATGATTATTTTCAAGCTGGTGAATTGCCGTGAGTAGCTATACTCGTCACGATATAAAAGTATCGTCTGCAACGATTAACGTGACTTTTGGAGACCGTTATGAGTAAAATGGCGGCCAACTGGAACAGCTGTATAACAGTGTAGACAAAATTTGCTTGCTGTGAGTTTTTATCTTGTTACAAACTGAAATCTGGCTTGACTAGGTGACGAGCACTGGAAGGTGACGAGCACTGTTCCGGCCGGTGACTCTAGTCTAGACTAGATTATATAGTCTAGTCTTTTCTGTGCCATAGTCCCCTATCTCTATCTTGATTTAAGTCTTACCCTTACTAGCCTTACCCTAGAAAAATGCCCATACTGCTCTGCTTGAGTCATGAAACATGTTATTGTTAGAAATCAGTTAGGTGGGCAGCTAATCCGGCTATCTCGAAGGACAGCGCCGCAACAATAATGATACAGTTCATTAAGTCAAAGACAAGTCATGGACTAGTCTAGTCAGTCTAGATCGATATTTCGACTAAATCGGTGCTGTTGTTAGAGAAAGCCGCTAATCCAAACTAAAATCTAAAACCCAAGGAGACTAGACCTTGGTGGTCCGGCTATCTCCTGGGACAGGACCACTCTTGCGTAGATGCAGTTCATTTAGTCATTTGTTTAGCCACAAGATTGGTCCTATTCCCTGATTATCCCGGTGGGCCTTGGGTCTTGCTAACTTGGGCTTGGGGAGAGGCGAGGGTTCCAGGATTTTGCTTTTTACTTTGTCCCGTGCTCAAGTGAAATTTGAGAATGCAAACTAGTCTAAATCTAGACTAGATACCTCTAGTAAATTTTGATCTCTTGATCGACAAACTTATAGACGGATAACTCTGTAAAATGTAGTCTACTGAATCAACCCAAAAGATCATTCTGCATTAAAACTGTTGGCACGTGCACAATGCCACCATAGAGAAGTCATAAAGGAGAAGACTGATAGGACAAAAGGAAAGACATGGCAAAAATTTCACTGAAACTTATACAGACCTGCTTGCGTCACCAAGATCTGACATTTAATTTCCGAAATAATGCATCTAAGAGCTATGAAACATTGGCAAACAGTAAAGAAAATTATCAGACTAACATGCGGCCATGTTTGTCTGCCCGGTGACGTTCTCGTTCTTCGATCTCGCAAGCCCGTTGTTATATATCAAAAGGTTATGTGATTAACTATTAAAGTGTGTGCTAATTTTGTAGTTGAAATTCTATTAACAAACCTATGCAATGCTCAAAAATAAATTATACACTTATTTGTTTAAAATATTTGCCCCGAGCAACCGGTTTGTATAAAGATGGCGGATCACGCATATTTGTAACTGGAAAGAGGGATGTTTTGATAAACGTGTGGCTGCTTGATCGAGATCTAGACTCTCAAACTAGACAGTCGAGTCAACATTGACGTCCTTTGTCGATAAAATGTCAATGATAGCAAAAAATCGCATCCACAGTACGTGGACACCATTGAGTAACGAGGAAACAAATAATAAGGTAGGCTCGCCAATTTTTTTTTGTTTCTTTGGAGGAGCCGAGGAGTCGAATCAAGTAACAGTGTAGTCCATGATATTTAAGGCAGAATGCCGTAATGTATGTATGTATGTATGTTACAGTTAAGCCAGCTGGCAATATTGAGTAGTACTTGTATGTACAGTTCAGGATCGATTCGGCTTGTAAATCAAACATACTCAATAAAGTTCCTAAATATAATAATATGTATGTGTTGGGGAGAGAAAGACATATAAATCTACTAATCTAGTCTAGATCCATCTAGCTCAACTTGTCATATTTCACAAAATGGGATTTGGAGAAGAATGAGCTGTGGTATCACACATTGGCACTTATGGAATACACACTGTGAATGAGGAAGAATGATATTTACTCTCTCAATGACTAATGAGGACGTGACAAGAAAAATTTAGGATAAAGAGATTACTAATGGGACAAGAGAAATACCAACATGGGAATGGTGGAGTAGAGAGAGTAGGTAGTGTTTTGAATTACGTTTAGAGTTTCATTGGCAGTTGTTTTCTATATCGTTGCAGATATTTGAAGAGAGGAAAAACCTAGTGAGCAAATGGGTAAGTAAATATACATTACAAATGAGCATTTATTTTACTGAACCTTGCCTGCAGAGTTCCAGTGTTAACTATAATATTCATCTTTAGGTATGGTTGAGTATGAGACAGTAGGACTAATTTTCTGAAACTGATTGGTACATCATTAGTTTAACTTATGCAACAGACTCAGCATTCAATTCTTTATGGTTTTTTTGCCCAGCTACTATTCACACAAAAGAAACCACACCTTCCACCTTTCAGAATTACCAGCATCACTATTAATTTGATGCTGGCCATAGGCTATAAAAATTCATGAATAAATCCAGGTTCAGCAGACTGCTTCATAATTATTGAAGTCAGATTCAGCTCAGTGCATTTCTTGTCAGATTTTTCAGTTAACAATCAGTTCCACCAAAATTTTGTCAGGTTTTGCCTTTTTATTTTGTAATGAGAGCAAGTAAATTTATAAAAATTATGATTTTCATGTAGCCTATAATGAATTTGTTTTACCATGTCATATAATGTTATACATCGCTTTCATAACACCTACAAGTAAATCAGTACACTCGCACGGTATTGCAAATAAATACAAAGTCATTGCAATGAAAAATGGTTCAGTGCCTTGGTTTCCCTATCCCCTGACTATAAGCCAGATACTCATTTATGTCTGAGTTGTGAGAATTGGAAGTTAAGAGTATCAAACCATTGAACTGAGGATGCACATGAGCATATGCAAAGGTCTTTTGAAAATGTGTAGAGCCGATCAGTTTTCCATAAGGATGATTTGAAAAACCAAAGAGAAACAGAAATATGTTACCTAACAAACAAACTACAATTTTCAAAATAGAGATTTTGATTGTAGAGGTGCATTAGGACAGATATACGAATCTCTGGAGCTTGCTTTCTTGCACAACCACTGTGTGCACCTTCATGCATGGTAGTTTGGAAAAGTCATTTTCACAAAGTGAAAATGCCTATGTAAACATTTCTTTTGCATGAGAGCAGTGGTTGATCTTTTCTGGGGCAATACATCATAGATCACTTGTCTCGATAGCTGAACCTACGAGCCTTAGACTTGACAATTTTCATATTGTGAGAACAATTCACAAACTGCATAGCCATGCCCCCCCCCCCCCTTTTGGGATGAAAACTAATCAACGCCCCACAGCATGAAATTGTTGCTTTGTTGTCAGGAAACAAGGAAGTTTATTATAACCAATTGTCCATAAAAATATAAAAAATGGTACACTACAGACACTAATGACGGAATTTAAACTGATGACAATGATAACATTATTAACATTAAGAGATACAACATTATTGATAAATCTTATGAAAATAATATTCAGACAATAATTAGGTAAAGGGGAACAGACACACCAAAAGTTAGTCACACCTTCATTGTTTCAGATACATGCCAAATTGATTTCTTTTACATTTCCAATCGATACATCAGCCAATCTACTGACCAACCTATCAAACAGTGAAACATTCAGTCAAACCATTACTCAAATCAATCATTCAATAAATCAAACAAACTACCAATCAACTGTTCAATCGGTCAATTGATCAACAATCAATTGATCAATCCAGCAACCAGTCAACCCACTAACAATCAGTCCAATCAGTCGATCGTCAAATCTACCAATCAGTCAAACAATCAACTGACCAATCAGTTTATGAACAAATAATTCAAACAATATGCCAATCAAGCAACCAATCTGTTCCAATCAGTGAATCAATCAATTAATCAGTCGAGGAAACATGAAATCACTCAGTGAATCAGTCTCCCCAGTCAATTCATAACTCGATCTTTCAAACAATCAACATATCTGTCGATTAATGAACCAATCAATCAGTCATTTAACCAACCACTCATTCAGCCGATCAAATGACAAATTGATCTATCAACCAATCAATCAGTCATCCAGGTACCAACCAGTCCACAGACATATCAATCAGTCATTGAAACAGTCAACCTCTAAGCAATTAATCAATCAACAAGTCAATCATTTTGCCATCTAACTAGTCACTTGGTCAGTCAAATAGGGAAACAGAACATTATCCTGTCATCCAATACAAAACTGAAAAAAACAAATTAAATTATCTCATAATTTACACACTCAATTGTCAAACAGCAAGCCATCCACTTGCTTTCCTCATAAATCCACCACTCTAAACCACCGAATCAATTAACCACTATCATTTAATAACTGGACCATAGATAAATCACTCTGTTGATATCTCGAGCAATCAGTTCTATTTTAACTAACTGGACAATGTCCAGTGGACATATTCAGAGGGGTAGATATGGAAAGCAGCAGTGTTGGGGAAACAGGTATAAATTTTGTTTTTATCTGTAATGATTCAAAACTTGGGATAGGAATACATCCGTGGAAAAGGGATCAGTAATGTATCTTTATGTCTATCTTTTCTTTATTCTGTACAGTTTCAAAAGTGGAATGATGACCAGAGAAGGAGGTTATTTGAGGAGCTGGTGGGAATTGGCAAGAAGAAGCAGCTGGAGTATGCCAGAGAACTGATAGACAGTCGAGTGCCATGTACCAAAGATGATTTCACTCGCTATTTGCCTCGTGTCATCTCCCTTTACATATTCTCATTTCTGGATGCACGGAGCCTGTGTCAGTGTGCACAGGTAAGTAGTATTCGCTCTGTTACCAGCTCATGACAACAATGTGAGGAGATTGGCCACTCTGCCGTTATAGATTATTGTGTATTACCGTGATGCACATCGCCTTTTCCTAATTCAGTATACTGAGTTCAAAATTGCACACCAGAGTGCTAGACAGTTTAGATTTTTCTGTTGTAGGTATAGATATTAAGAAAACATTATTTCAGTGTACAGTCATTACTTTGCCATCAGATTTTACGTTTTTAAAACTACATTATTGCATATTTCTGCAGAGGGGTATTCAGTATTTTTGTTTCAAGAATAAGTTATGCGGAACTAAGGGAAGGGCTATCTCAGTGACACAGTGAGAATTAAATTTAGAAATATGAAATGCCTGGATATATACGTGCATTTATGCACCATTGAGCAATTTAGTGTGCACTTTTGTATGTTAAATATACTGAATTAGATAGCTGCCAGGTGCATCACACTATAATCTACAAATTCCCTAAGTTCCATGCCATAATACAACATAGACAGCCTTCATCAGAAGTCTGTTAGACCACTTTTCATGAACATTTCAAGAATGTTCTAAAATATGATAGAACTGATGATAGAACTGTGATATTTCAACACGCTGATGTAAAGCATTGTTCTGTTGAATGAGAGGTTGTTTTTAAACATTTTTAATATTTTCAAAATTTGTTATTAAAGTCAGATATGTGCAGTTAACAGCATGATTTTTTAATGTCATATTAATCCATTCTGTCTGAATTACCTCTCTGGGCATTCCCATCAGCCTGAGCCATCTTGTGCCAGGCCACCATGCACTTCTTCACAGACCTTTTTGAAGCAAAACTAGTCAACTGTCATTAGAAAACTGTTAAAATGGAGGAGGTGGAACAAAGGGAACTAATTTAGTATTTCTGTTAAATACATGAGCAGAGTTGGCTGGAATGAAGTATTGTACTGGGGGCCAAGCAGTGAGGATTTTCTTCTGGTCTGGTGGCTATGGTGATACAAATATTCTCATAGGCTTCAGGAAAGACTTAAAATTGTCTTTGATATATTTGCAGCATGCTGTTTTAATTGGCCTGGATTTCATTGTTTGTTGTAATTATTAAAGCATGACAAAAATGTGATACAGGTGAATTCTGTATGATTTTATGATATCTATTTTTTTTATCAGGTGTGCTGGTACTGGCGCTATTTAAGTGAACTTGATCAACTCTGGATGCCCAAGTGTTTACATTTTGGCTGGTATTTGTCATTTACTCCAAGCCCATATGAGAATGGCGTGTGGAAAAGAAATTTTATTGAGCAATTTAAAATTGTGCAAGCATTGATGCCAAAGGTAAGATTGTTTTGAGCATTAAATCATATAGTGGTACGAAGGAATGTGATAACTATATCTTTGGCCATACAACGTCTAACATTATGGCCCAGAGCAAACATGTTCTTTCTCTTGTTTAAAAGTCCTGGTAAATTTGAGTTCAGATAAACTGAATACAGTCCACTCCACTAAGTGCAGTCTGCATAATGGCAACTTCCACTTACTTGCAACATTTTTCACATAATAAAATGCTACATATCTAAAGAAAAGTCACTTGATAATCTCAGCTCCTTTTACTTGCCACTTTTCTGCGATTAAGCAGAATTGACTATATTTGTATAAGTTCACTGACATATTTTGAACATGACAAAGCTCTGAGTGCAGATAAATGAAGTGCCATAGCAAGACCATATCTGTTTTGTAAATTTCTTAGGTACATCATGCTGTCCATTGATTGTAAGTGGGTTGAAGAGTTAAGCACAGATTGAGAGGGAAGATTAGATTTGGAGCCCGATGAGGCATTCATGTAATCAGGCACAGTGGAAGAGTAAAGCATGTGATCGACAGTTTTTATTAACACTTGGCTGTCACATCTGAAATACTCTAATTTACCATTATTGCTGCAACACAAGATTGTCTTGCATGAGCTAAAGTAATCGTTGCTGTCAAAATGCAATACATCCTAGCGTCAGTAAGGAGTGTAAAGGCTACTTTAGAATCTTAGTATATTGGGCAGTGAATGTATGGTTACCTCCCCTTGACCATACCATGAAATCAAGTTACTTTTTCAAGCAGTTTAAAACCATTGTCTGAAAAGTGGAAAAATATTCCATCTATCAAGGGTAGTCAGCCCTAGAGAGATACAGCAGCAGAGTGTTAAAAATCAGGCCAAGGGCAAATCAAGGCTGGAACTTGATTCCTTGCAGCTCTTGTGTTAACAGTAGTGAGGTCAGAGGGATGATGTGTTGGGTAGGGTGGGGTGATGGGTGTTGGAGGGAGGGGATAGATTTATGTCTTTGGATGTTTTCCGTGTTTGAAATATTCAGTGTCACTGTTCTGCACACAGATTTTCAAAACATTAAATGGCTGATGACATGCTGTTTGTTCCTCATCATCAGCACCCACCGGTGACAGAAATGAAAAAACTTAAACTTGACAGCAGACAAAATGACAAGTCTGGAAAAGGAAGTAAGAAATCAGGGCCTACCCCATGGCGAGGTTCAGATCCTGTTCCGAAAGATACATGGAGATTCAACTATCTCAACAATGATGAGGTGCTCGCCCAGGTTTCTAACTAGTAAGTAAATGAATTTAATGAAATGTATAGAAGAAGATGAATTATTACAGTGGAATAACTGTACTATAACAAGAATCCAACTTTAGATTAGTTATTATTTTAGGCTTTTCTTACAAAGCAAAGAAACCCATGATCATTAGAACACCCACATACACATATGTATGGGAAACTGGTTGAAGGTCAGCTACACCATTCACTTTTCTTTTACATACCATTTATTTTGCAGCTAGTTAAAATGAGGAGGAATCCCATTTTTGGCCAAATCAAGTAAAGGTATGACATGCTGGCTTGATGTAGTACTTTCATTCCTTGGAAAAAGTTTTAAGCAAGCATCATTCTGACCCAAGATTTAAGTTGTTTGAAGTGCAAGGTGTCACTACTTATGCAATGGACAAAATGTTGGAGAAAATAGTGATTGCAGAACATGCCTCACAAAAACTCATTTATCCACAATTTGCCCATAAAATCCATAGTTTTGTGTATAGAATTGATCATTCTCTCCAGCTGATACCAGGTGGCCATGTTCACCTTCAGAGCCTCAAGTCTCAGTTCCTTGTATAGTGACATAAGCCTCATTTTGACTGGCTGCAAGACATTTGTGTCTTCTTGGGAAAGAGATTTGTGCCTAGACTTGCCAAGGCTCATTTGAATTTGAAATAACCTTTTATCCTCCTTAGCCGACAAAAGAAAGCCTACGGATCCCAAGCGGATGATGTCATGAGGAATGCCAGAAGCAAAGTGAATACTGGAAACCATGTTCTCAATTCATTAACCAGGTCACAGTCACTCACAGTGAGTACACATAAATCTATATACCGTGGAGCACATTTAATGCAGACATGCCTAGTACATAAACACGAAACTGAGTACAGTGGTTTTGGTCCTGATTTTTCTCATCTAAGGGTACATATATGGTTAATATATTATGTTTCTGTTAACAGCACATTTTATTTGGTCCTATGGTGAACACATTGTCTGTGCTCCATTGTAGTAAATGATTGTTAAGACCCTGTTCATGGAGTCAAATTTTTTGCAGCAAATATAATTTAACATGATTTTAAAGTGAGTAAAACACTTACACAAAACTAAAGACTAAATTCTCAGACAAATGTCCTTTCACAGAGTTATTAAACATTGTTATGTTAACCAATTACAGATATTAAACTGAGGACCCAACTGCAGCAGTGGAGGGGGAGGGGGTCTTATATAACTGTAGCATGACCACAATGAATAGACAAAGGGACAGACTACAATTTGAGGAAAGCCTTTTATGCCACAGCAAAACAAAGAGGAAGAGAGGGTATGAAGCCAAACCCACAATCTGATGTTCAGACCAGGGGGAGCATATTTTGCAGTTGCTTGTATATCTTAGAGACTGTAGTTGTTTCCAAGCTGACTGAAATACATATGTTCGGGAAAAATGGGACCAATGACCAGCTCTAACCAGAGGAAAAGCTGACTCCTCTAGACCAGTCTCCAAATAGGGCAGTGGCTTAAAGGGACATTACATATGTGTAATGTGCAACAGCCATGTCTTTATGTTGTGTATCTGTGTAACTTATGATATAATGAGTGAGACCCCATCGAAATTCTCTTATCATACTACAGCGCGTGAGTTCTTCAATGGGCGATTCAGAACGACCTAGGTGGGCACGCCAGGGATCCCACACCTCATCCCAGTTTCTGCATAAGGATGCCATGAAACAGAATGGAGTGTTAGCCAAAATAACTAGACCAGGCCCCATTAGTCCCCCACCCAAACCCAGTCATAAAGATTCATCCAGACCTGTCACTGCGCGCTCAGCAAGGGATCCACCAAGTAAGATTTGTGTACCCGTTTCTATCCCTGCTCTTCTTTGTGATACTTATGATAGTTTGTGACTTTTCCTTGGAGTCCTCACCTGAGGGTCATTAGAGTTCCATTTACTGCATAATGCATGTGCTGGAACAATGTGAAAGGAAAAGAATATCACTCAATCTTAAGGAAACAAATGTTTAAAAAGTTTATGGAAAGGACTTGTCCATATCTAACGCCTGCTTAAATTTTGCAAAATTATTTCCTCCCACCGTGTGCTTTTCACATATTCTTGGACTGATGTCACTCTGACTGAAAGACAGCATTCGCTGATTTCAGAGTTCTCTGAAGAGTGGCGTCTCTGTTGATACATTGAGATTATGATTATGCCTTGGGCATTAGTGATTCAATGCTGTTATTTTTTTGTTCTCCTCAGCAACAGAACTGTTTCCACAGGCCCCATGGAAAGTTCCAGATTCTGCTGATTCTGATGAGGAAGGTCATTAAGCGCCAAAGGAACTGAGGATGTTTATAACTGCCAGCTCGTCTCCAATTAATGTTTACGCAAGTGAATTATATAGAAACCCAGAAGCATCAAGGGACTGGTATTGGGAAAAGCATATGTCACTATGTCTTGAAAATGGTCTGTATCATTCTTCATACCTCTGAAGGGAAGCCAGGGGAAACATTTTTATGGGGGAAAAATAGTGTCATCATCTGTCTTGCCGTTGAAATTTTGGCAGGATAGTGTTAGGATAATTTAAATGTTGAAACATGTCAACATGAATCTTGAAATCATAAACAACATGGTACTCCAATTAAGAATTGTCCTCGTGCAGAGTTTGACTATTTTAGAGCATAGTGGTGATAAGAGGCTCTATTTCCCACACTGTCTTCAGCATAATGGGGCAATCATTCCATTAGTACAGGGGTTTCTGGTCTGGGGACACCATGCAGTTGGCATATATGAACAAAAATATAAATACTGATTTACTCTGCTTTATGTAATATATAAGAGTGATTTTAATAATACAGGGGTTTTCAAGTTGCCAGATAGCATGAGGGAGGATGCTGAGCAAGAGAGGTTGGAAACCTCTGTATTTAGAAGGTAATAAAAATAGTGCCTCATTGCTCACTGCAGGCTGGAGAAAGGAATCAGACTAGTTTTCCCATGGCTGTTTGAGGTACTTGTACATTCCTGCTTTGAGCACTTCTAAGGCAATACATTCGCAGTAGAGAAGATTCCTTCTAAATATACGAAGGAGGAAGAGAAATAAATAAATATTTCACCATGATTTTGATGTATAAATGACGAAGCTTAACATATTATGTTTGAAATTCTGCGATCCCTTTAAATTTCTGAGAATTCTGCAGGACGTTTAAAAGAACACAAAAATCATTGCTACTTTATTTTTTTATGAATAACTCATATGAAAATTTTAGCAAGTTTCCTGTCTCAAGTGAAAAGAAATAATACATGGGGAGTTTGTGTGATATAAAAATGGTCAATATTTGCTCCAAAAGTGTGACAAAGAAAACCATTTTAAAAAAGCTTAATCAGAGAGTCAAAATAATGTTCAACTTTTTATGAATAAAATATGAATTCATCAAAACATCGGATGGTGCACATGCTTTTCAAGAATAGCAAAGTATTTTCGAAAGTTCTCATGATGTAAGTGAATACAGCAATTTTAAAACTGTGTAATTATTACAAAAAATGCAGATACAGAAGCATTCTGTAGAGTTTCAGTTGTATGGCATTGGTTGTCATCCTGATGTTGACAGTATGTCTGATGTAACTTCACTAAATTTAATGATCAAAAACACCTAATCAAGGATTCTTTATCTGTTGTGAAACAGTAACGTGTACATTTAATAGACAGTTTATTTATTAAAGGAAATTGTATAGTTGCTATTTGTTAGTGACATATGAAGTTTGGCAAACCAAGACTTTGATGGATAACATGAGGCTTGTGCTTTCCATATGAAAGCCAAGATGTGTTAGGATACTATCACACAGAGAATGGAGACCTACAGAAGGACCCCAACTCTCTCACATGCCAAAAACAGGACTTGGAAATTTGATTCTCTTGAGTAGCAAAAATGGGTTTACTTTATCCTATCCAGAATGGTTTGAAACATCATCCTTTATATGACAGGATTTTTAAGCATGGAAAACATCTGTCTGTTGGTCTCCATGCTTACTGTGACCACACCCTTAGCGTATGTGGATAAATCCAGGAACCCCTTAGGTTAACATGTGTCAGCTTTTTGGCCAGGCCGTATATAATATCATAATTTCTAATTTGATAAAAGAACCCATACATCTTTACATATAGAATGAGTCAAGCCAAGCATTTATACTTGTCAGTTTTCTATAAGTAGTGAATACAACTGTAGCACTGTACCACTGTAGTTTTATTTGCCATTGTCATGCCTTGTTCAAGTCTTATGTATATCTGTGGCAGCTCCAAAATATGAATATCTGTGGATTTGTGCATGTGATGTCCTCTGATTAAGTAACAGTGCTGAGAGCAGGGATGGGACTCAGACAAAGATATTTCAGAAGAAACCAGAATCCCAAATTGGCTTCTTAAGGCCAAACTCATAACCCTATCCATACCAGGATACTATAGAATGAGGAATTATGACTGATATCATATTACTGTAATCATAAATGTTGATGCTATCTACGTCGATGCTTGTAATTTTTTTTTAAGTTTACATTTTTCTAGGCATCTGAGGAAGCTCTATATCAAAATTCCAAGAATTTGGTCTTTTCCAATGGCATGTTCCATTCTTGCATGAGATCACCCGCTGAGCCATTTAGTAACTAGGGACCATGAGCATAGTGGCGGACTGGAGTAAATGAAAGATGGGAATTGGAATTGGAGAACTTCCATTGTTGATTTTCAAAGTAATTTTGCAAGATAATGCCAATAAAATCATATCCAACAAAGTTCAACAATGTTTTGGTTTAAAGATACCGATGCAGTTTGTGATTCATAAGACTATGTGATCTGTGGTATCATAAGAAAGTAAACTGATGGGATGTGGTCTTTGAAAGATTTATCATCCCAGTAAAAAAAATTTTTAAAATGTATGCTTGTTGACATACAATATTGTTTTCCATGAAAACAACATTTGTTAAAAAATATGTATTTTATGGTCACCTTCTTTATGTCATCCAAATAGAAATACACGTACTTAAAAACATCAGGACCAACATCAGATTTCTAGTATGATTCCTTTACTGCCGTTTTCAACAGTCTAATCCATGCCACTATTGAAGTCTTAACACTGTATGGAACTTTTTTTTCTTAACCTAGGTTGCTTCTGTGTGAAGTTTGTTAGTCTGCATATAGCAATTTCTGTGTATCAAAAAGTGGGTTCTTTCTGCTGATTTGGCAAATAGCCAAATTCTGATAAACTACATGCAGCTAGTGAGTCTCAAGTGAAAATAGCTGGAAATTAAAACCAACCACATCCATAAGCCTTAATATTTAATAAAGATCTTGAACTTAAGACCTGGGAATTAAAGTGTTGAAGACATTTTTCTCATAAAACAAATTTTTTACAAACTCAAGCTTTTTGAGCTTGTGCATGAATTTTGATTATGTCTTTAGCATTGGCTGAAAAGTATGAAATATTTGCAGCAGAAGATCCATTTTACGGAGTACAACGTTGAACTTTGTGAGGCAACTTGAAAGAATATTAACCATTATTATGAACACCAAGTTGCAAGCTTTTCTGATTATTGCCTTTGGTTGGTAATTTCACCTGATCTGACATGGCGTTATCACTTACCTTGAACAAAACGTTGTTGTATTATATAACATTCTCCTATGTGCATTACTCTGGATGTCACCTTTCTGCCATCTTTAAGAGACAATATTTTTAGCTGTGATTGTTCATATTGACATATGGAGCTATATACCTCTAATCGAGTCTGATGGTATACTACCCTTTGTGTTGACATGGACAGTACACATCATGATGTTTATAGTTCTTCTGTTTAATGTAATATGTGCACCGCTTCTCTTTTTAGAAGAATTTTTTGTATGATGTACTTAAAGCTTTTAATCCATGCCCTTTTATTGTTTCAAATGTTCATGCCGGTTAATGTAGTTTTATTGTCATGTTGCTTTCCTTTAAGAGTTCAGTGATTATCTTCCATGCATCTCATTTAGTTCTGATGAGTATACAGGAGTGGTAATCTTCTTTACTGCACTCAACGTATGCTTTTTTTTTCATTGAAATGGTGGTGCAATTGCAAGCATTATTCATCTGTTCATGGCATCTTTCACGTGAAAGTAAACAGATATTTCTGGTCCCTGAAAGTTCAGATTAAGTGGGCTCCACTGTATGACTACTGAGAGCTCATAAGTATCAGTGCCTCCCAACTATTTTTGATATAAATTGCATGACAGAACTTCACATGACAGGTCCACATTAGCACTGATGATGATTCATTGAAATTAATCCTGAACTATATGTGTAGTGTATATGGAGGTACAAAATGTCACAAGTTGCTGTTTAGGATGTTTTTGTACCTCTGTTAGATATATTTCATGTTTTGTTTATTTTTGCTACGTAGTAGCGTTTCAAATACTGTAGTGTTAAAATACTGTAGTTTTAATGTAACTTTGAGGGAAACCCAATAAGAGTGAATGTGCATGGTAAAGTTTATTACAAACTGCAAGCATTTCAAGAAATGGTGGCATTGAGTGAACAGTCAACTCCACTTAATCACTGCTCCTCAGAAGCATGGAAAATGTTGCTATTAACAGAAGTTGTGATTATTCATTAACTTTTTATACAGAAATATATTGAATTTTGTTGTGTGAGAAATATTGCAGATAAGTGAAAACACTGGGATTAAGTGGAGTCGACTTTATCTTTTATGGCCACAGTATGGACTGACTGTTTGGCTGCTAAATACAAGTAGTAGCAATCACAACCTTGACACCAGAATTCGTAAATAAACCCAGAGGTAAGAGATCATTGTCAGCCAATAATAGCAGTGTTTATATTCCAAGCTCCAGTAGTCACTCAGATTCCTTGACAAGAGGCATTTTGACAGTTTCATGTAAATTATGCCCCTCCTTCCATAAATAAACCCTGAAGTAAGAGACCTGTGTCAACCAATGATTAAGTTTGTATTTCAAGTCACAGTAGTCGATCAAGATTCCTTAATAATGGGCATCTTGACTGTGTCTTTGATTGTGTTCCACCTTTTACAGATAGACCCAAAAGAGACCTGTGTCAGCCAGTGATTGCAAAGTATTGTATTTCATGCCACAGCAGTCTGTCAGATACCTTGACAAGGGGCATTTTGACTGATTGTTTCACATGAATTGTATGCCTCCTTTCATAAATAAATCCCGAAGTGAGAGACCTGGAGTGACAAATTTTCAGCTGATAGTGGTCTGTCAGATTTCATCATGAGAACCACTGATTAGGGCTGTCCTTTTGATTTGAATGTCTTTTAGTATGTATTAAAGTTCCAGGTTTATTTCTGCATAAAGCTGCTTTACCAATTGGAGTGCACACAGTTTGTTTTGATAATCAGGTGACCTTCATGGAAGGTGGTCATAAGGCCAGCTTCAGGTGTAGCCCAATATTTGGAAAGCGTAGTAGGTTTTGTTTGAGTGGTGGTAAGCATGCATTTTGAAAATTCACATGGTGACCTCATTTTTTGTTTCATTCTTTCATAACTTGATTTATTTGGTACATTCCGTCCTACATGCCAGATGCATATCATTTAATAAATTCATGTATAATGCTTCTGTTGGTACTTAGTGATTTTATTCATGTCAGATGCACAAACGTACAAGTACTTATATAACATATGCACAAGTCATAAGCGGGCATTTTGAAAACAAAAATCAAGGAAACTCCCAATTTTGATTTTTGTGAGATTTCATGAGGTAGCTGATCCCACATTTAATTCCTGACTTATGTCTTTTCACATCATAAACAAAAAACTTGCTCAGATTGAAAACCACACATGTCTTCAATACTGAGTACTGACACAATACACATTTATCATCTAAGTATGACACAATATTTACAATCAAATATGCTGTATCTTACTCACTTTACACTGCAACATTTGTTTTACATGAAGAATTGTCACAGTCAAAGGCAGATTGCCTATCTTATTTCAGTGAGATTTTCAAGAGAGGAAACAAACTGTTAACTCCCCCTACATGAGTTGAGTTAGACAATGTCATTACGCTCGAGAATAGGGCCTAGGTTACTGCATTTGAAATCTCATGAGTCAGGTGATATGTTATGGCAATGATTTTTAAACCAATGATCCTTGGACTTTTGTCGTGAATATGGTTGTAGCAAGCACAAAACCGCCCAGTTTGCAAACCGCCATTCTTAGAGATGGGCAGTCTGCCTTGACTGTGATAAAATAACATTTCCTGTGAAAAAGTAAACAAAAGAACCAAACCCACCTAAGCACTCATTAACTATCTGAAAACTGGCCAGTTTCTGCTTAGCCACAGTGAGACTGGCCTAAAAATGGCTGACTATATCATGGGCATATGTAACATGATAATTTTTGGAATGACATGGAAGTTGTAGTACTAAAACCATACATTTTTCAAGGATGGTTCTATGACGTAACCCATGGGAGAGATGGATTGGCATGTTTGGATAATGCAAGTGCCGGACCTATTATCCCATCAGTCGTTAATCTTGAACCATAGGCAAGGAAGACCATGTCACCACTTGGGATTAATACTGTCCTAAGTCCACAAATGACTTTAAGGACTTATGACAATCATATCTTCAGGCAGCAATGTGATAGTACTATAAGTATCCCAGTACTATTTATGCAGTGCAGGTGCAGGATATATTATTGTGTTATCAGTTTTCAGTGGGTTAACTACATCTTGCCATCTCAGTTTCCAAGTACTTGTGTTCGTTTGGTAAAATCACGGAACTCACTAAGGTGGACTTTGGGTTGGTGCTAGAGGCAAGGCTAGGGAAAACCGAAAAGATTGGGACTCTTGACAGCCTAAACTTGTTCCTAATCCTAGCCCAATACACATGTTCTGGCAGGATTAAACTAAATAGACATAAGACACTTGCTGTAATTAAGGTGATCCACTACTCTACCCATGTAGAGTATAGTGCATGACTGTGATGCGCACTGCCGTTTTTCCAATTCAGTATATGTTGCATTCAAAATTCGCACCAAAATGCTGAACAGTGCACTTTTCTTTGTTGTGGGCAGTGATCTTAGGAAAAATGTATCTCAAACTGCAGTTGTAGTATGGCCATCAGATTTCATGCATGTTATCTGAGACACGGTAATGCAAATACTTACAGAAACATTTTATATTTGTGAAGTTCATTCTCGTTCTGTTACTTTGAGAGACAGCGTTTTCCCTTAGTTCCACCTAATTTTTCCTTGGAAACACATATTAAAAACCCTCTCTGCAAGTACGTACCTTAACATGTCTTTGATACATGTGTAAAATCTGGTTGTGAAGTAACGAATGTACTTAGAGATAACATTTTCCTAAGATCATCATCCACAACCAAAAAAAGTGCACTCTGGTGCGCCATTTTGCATGTAAAATGTTTCAAAATGGAAAAGGGCACAATATTCTTCAAGAAGACAGTAATGGATGGCCTTAAACAGAGATGACCACAAAAACTCCAATGTATCGTATCTGTAAAAAGACATAACATCATCCCAATTTACAAATGTTCGATAGTCATTTGGTATAATTATGGGATTTTCCAAGGTAAGCTTGGGTTAGAACTGGGAATAGAATTAGGGATATGAACAGTGTTTGGAAAGAGAGAGGGTCCCTAAATATTGTTTGAGGACTCTCCTGAGGGTATGCTTTCCTTCCCACCCCTGCCCTTGGCTCTAACCCAAGAAATTTCTAGGAGTGTCTTGTATTTTTTAAAAGGAACAAGAACCACTTGTAAACTGTTTCCTCCTCCCTATTATGTCTATGTTGCAGTTAAGCAGAACTGACCACAAAACTTTAAATATCTACAGAAGACATCTTATGAGCAAAAACAACAACAAGAAGTTTAACAAGTATATTAGGAATAAGCCCAGACCACAGACAAGGTACATACTATAGGCAAAATACAGTATGCTAGAGGATACCGTAACATTATGCTGTATTTCACTGCCTAGCACAGCAGATAATAAATACAAGAATGTGACTGAAAAGCAAAAAAATGTCATTTTTAATGTGGGACACAACCTGCCCCGAGCTCATCCAGACAACTGACGTGACACTAATAGTAACCTGCCCCGAGCTCATCCAGACAACTGACGTGACACTAATAGTAAAGACTACTAATGGTAGAGTTTCACATCAGCGACTTCAAAATCATCAGCACAACTTACAAGCCAAAGATTAGATAGAGAAGTCTGTAAAAACAGCTTTAAGCACCATGTGAGTGAGAGGCAAAAAGAAACCAGGAGTAACCAAATAAAGACGGACAGATTTGATTATGCTCAATATAATTGGCTCACATTCGCATAACATCAAAATCGTGAAATTTCTACTGATGTATAGAATACAAGTTTGTACTGTGTGTATATCTAATTCATTCACATCTTCAATCAATGGTCCCATACATATGTTAAATGATCCTGCAGATATTACTCACTGACCTTATATTGCACTTCACTAGTTTTCAAGTGCCAGTAAGAGAGTTCCTGGCAAATCTTCAAAATTGAAGAGTATGGTTCCAAATCTCCATAGTTCCACTTTCCGCGAAAATGAGTTTTTAATGTATTGAGAGATGCATTTCTTTTTTGGATCATTCAAAAGAAAGTTTAGCTTGTAATCATAATTTCCTCAAGAATAAAGTCATTTTAAAATAAATAAGACTGTATAAATAGCAATTGCCCTCATGTTATTTCTCTTTGTATTGAAAACTTCTGGATTGCACTTACTGGATTTTGGATAGCCCTTTCTTTCAATAGCCCTGACTAGAAAGTGACTGCTACCAAGGTCTACATGGCTTCTACGAATAAGCCTAATGCAAAAACTCTGAATAATGACACTATGAAAATGAATTATGTTCATCTTTGATTCTTTACACTCTTATTACTTCATGAGAAACGTAGCTGATTATAAATAACATTAAAAATTCAGTAATGTCCTGCGTATCCGATCAGAAATCCATATAAAACCCTTCAGACAACATCCAACAATATTCAAGCTACTCCATTTCCTCCACGTAAATGGCTTAGCAGAGTGGATAAGATAAGATTTTGATCTTTCATCCCTGAATGACAAAGCAGAAATGCCTACTAATTGAAAGGCTAACCCCCACCTCCCCATACCCCCCTTCAAAAGGAAAATTTAAACTCGCTGTCTATGGAAAACTGATGATCTGTCTCTAGTATTAGGCACAAGTATGAAATGGATTATGTACAGTGCAATCTCAGCACTGAAAATTTCAGAAAGTGTGTCTCTACCCTCTCTCCCCAAACCGCTCCCACCACATCAACAATTTACTAGAAGTCACCAGGAAAAATGTTGAACATTCCTCTCCTCCAAATAACATTTCTGATGCCATCAACTATGATATCAAAATGGACTTTGGTGGCTTTGGTTCACCATTATTCTAGTCTAGGTCATAGAAAACCTGCTTTCTAAATTTAATAAGAAACAAAATTTGCAAAAATATATTTTCTCAGCATTTTTAAGTGATTATCTCAGATAATTTAAATGCCTGCACAGATAATTTTTCAATGGCATTTGTTAGTCTTGTATCACAAATTCATCACTAGCCAAGGAGATCACACTGGTAGAGCTGTCGCCTTGTCTTGTTGGCAATAAAACAACTGTAAAAAATTTGAAGAATGTAACTAAGGGTACTGCCAATACTCTATCAAATATCATTCAATATGTACAGAACAACCAGCTGTCTTGCAACCAGTCAAAATGAGGCTAAACTTTCTTTTTGACTAAATCAAGTTACTTGTGCAATATAAACACTTGGGTGACACAAATTTTGACCTACATTATTCTGACAAAATGACAGGGGGTCACCTGATGCATCACAAAAAATTCTTGGAAAACTGATTGAAAAACACTTTCATATTATTCAACTAATATGCTTCACAAAGATTCAGATTTATCCACACTGACTGTTTGCCCATAAAATAAATGCTTATGCATATAGAAATGATTTTATTCTCAATATCTTTAACAAACAAAAATTTGATAGTGATTTTATTCACATACTGAGCCTGACATCTCAGTTCTTAGTCGTTTTGACTGGCTGCACAACAACTTCTGCTTTTTATCCAGAGGTCGTTTAAATGTACTTCTCAGCTGTTGTGATAAACACTGTGCTGCCGTTTCTATGTCTCTGTTCAAGCATCACTGGTTCTGTGTTATTCTTCCTTATTCAAAGAAACATCAGCACCTTTCCTCCCGACGAAAGACTCCATAAACTTCTCAGCACGGAAAAATTTAATGATTTCATGCATTGCAGAAACTGGAAGCATGCTGAAATAGAAGATAAAATCACTAAATCACATCTGCAAAATTAATTTCACATGAGATTGGCAAAGAAAAAAACCAATTATTCTTTGTTATTCCTTTTAAAAATGATTTTGGGTATTGTCATCACCTGCCAGGTTCAAATTTTTTCTTGGCATCTGGAGCTTACATTCGCTGCAGTGTGGTTTGATGCATGCCGCAAGATCACAACTAAAATGTGGCTGTCTCTTTATTGTTCTGTTGTTGGGATGAGTAAGCCAATTGTTGAGCTGTTTCTCAACCATGGTAATACCATATCAAGAATGGACTCTGTTGCTAGTAATTATAATACTGTATATAAATTGTTCAAATCAACACCCGGGGAGTGTTGCTAGTAATTATAATACTGTATATAAATTGTTCAAATCAACACCCGGGGAGTATTCTGTTGTACAATAATGGTTCAAAGTACTTACGACAATATTAGTTCCAGGCAGCGAAATGCAGACAACCTATAAACAGAGGTGGCTAATATACGAAACTGACATTTCAGGCTGACTGCATGTCATTTATCTTCAACCAGTACATCAACAAAAACAGTTCATCTTCTTACCAAGAACACAATTAGCTATGTAACACTACTGCAATAAAGAGAACTACCACTATTATCACTCCTCTCATCACTCCGAAAAATAACTTACTGTTTAAGAGTTGTCATGAAATAAACCATGCGTGGAATACAAATCTCCTTCTGATTGGTCAGAATTGCCTGCATTATGCGATCAACAGTTGGCTGCTGCTCCAGAGGTGGCAAAATCATTGGATATCTGACAGAGAGAAAACAGAACAACATAACAGAAAAACCTAAGAGCTCAACTTCTCCTAATAAACCTTGGGATTCTCAGCACCCTGATGTGCCTTTAGAGCACTGCTCAACTGATGGTCTCTTGCACTTATTTTAACATGGTTCTGAGCCAGTGAGATAGAACCCCAGCACTTCTAGATAATACTACAGAATTTAATCATATATCAGAGCTCAGCTTCTCCTTTCAAACCCTGACATTCTCAACACCCTGAAGTCCCCTTAGAGTACTGTCTAACCGAAGGCCTCTTGCACTTGCTTTAGTATGGCACTGAGTAGAAGCAATAGAATCCCTGCGTTCTGGATCAATAAGAACAACAATAACAGCATACTGCTACAGAAAATAAACTAAGCTAAATTAGCAAAAAGATATTATCTCAATGGTCAGAATCTCTTTTTTTTTTTTTTTGGACATAATGCTCAAAGCCCGCAGATACAGACAAGTAAACTCTTGACCTATGTATGCATAATGGCGGGGCAAAGAGTTCATAGCTGACAGGTGACAAGATGTTCATTGTTGTTGTTCAGTGATTTTCAAACTGGTGAAGACTATTCCTTGTGCTCTGCCGTCACAACACATTCTCAGCCCTCACCAGTTTCCAGTACAATTATCCCAAACCAGGTTTGCAGCAATGCAATAATCCATATCAAACAGCTGGCCATGGGAGACCAGGGAAGCCTCTGAACCAAATATACAGTGCAATTCAGAACTCCCCAGCATGTGCCTTTAAAAGCTCATAGAATTAACTCTGGGCGTTACTGCCTTCTATGACTCTGGGCGTTCCATGCTCCACACCTTTGAAGTAATCCCAGTGGGAGCCAGTACAATGATCAATGCATTACTGCCATGCTCAGAAACATCTCTGGAAGGTTTAAAGCGTAAGCAAGTCAAGCAAGATCTACAGTTTAGCTTCTACATCCTATATTATATAAAATGTCCCTTCTTTCAGGCAAGTTTCTCTCTTGAGAAGAGGAAGTCATATGAAACTGTCTGTGGATTGGATAGTGAATGCTGTGGCTTGTTTGAAGTTATATGATGGAGGCAACCAGCAAATAGACATAATTAATGATACCTGACCCTTGCGTCATGCAATGTACCAACGCACTCCATCTTCTCAACTGAACAGTTTTTAGCCTAAAACAACATGGCTGATGTTCCCTACTCTCCTTATCTGCTGCGCTTTGCTCTATGTTATCTCTTCCATTTCCCAAGGATGAAATTTCAGTTGACGAGAAGGACATCTGAGAGGAGATACTGACCAAACCTGGCGTCTGACAGGCTACACATAAAGGATGCTTCCATTATAGCAACAGTGTTGCATTCGTTGCTTTTGGAACTTTTTCAAAAAAGATAGAAGAATGTAAATCTAAAAATGTAAATTTACAAGCTTTTATAGGCACAGTTCGGTGACTTTTGAATCACATCTTATATTAGTACATGCTACTTTAGTTGTAGCAAATTGTGCTACATCAGTCAGCATTAGGCCTCATAAAACAGTTGTAGGGTGAGCGAAGGGGTGAAGCAGAGAAAGATAGAAAATCCTGAATGCGGAACTGCTATTCAAACCTTCTGTGAAGTTTTTTAACTCAAAGTTTCTCATGTTATGATGCCTAAGTTCACAATTATATGTTTATGATTATATTTGGGAAAATTATGACCACCGTAGTTCACGAACCAAACAGAAAAACAACTTACGTCATCTCACAACCTAGAAACATGCCGGTTTTCACAAATGAAGGGCTGACCAGAGTCGTGTAAACACCATCATGGCCTGAGAAGTGGATTTCATAGTTCAGTGTCTGTGTGAAACCTGTCACACCAAACTTCGACGCACTGTAACAGAAAGTGAAAGATATTAATCTTGTGATACTTGTGTTGACATTGCATTTTCAATCTACACCAGAACCCACTTACTTCATTAAACAAAAGACAATCTAAAATGTTCCAAACGTATATTAATAAGGGGAAAACTTATATGTCATTGCCATATACCTTTATCTACTTCTCCACTAACAATAAAACTGACTGTGTGGCCTTCAGATTTCATGAACTGCTTAGTAATGATCGTCTCTGGGATGCTGTCACATAAAATCCACCAAACATGAACTTATAGAATATTTATTTCAATCAGATTTCTATTGCTTGCCAAGGTCAATTTTTCAATGGCTCAATAAGATAAGATAAGATAGGAAAAGATAAGCAAGATAAGGTAAGATAAGATAAGATAAGATACAACTTTATTGTCGATGAAAGGCACATCAGTTTCATTTCCAGCAGAAAAAACAAAAATTACACAACTGACATCGATGTACACTGCCTATGTCAAATGAACATACAAGCTACACCCAAGACACTCCAACCATACCCCTCCTCCTGCCCCAAATATACGAACACATACATACCTGCACCCACCCACCTACCCACATGTGCACCCAAGCCCAAGTATCGCGCATCCCCCTGTGCAATGCAGTGACGTGCAAGGCTGAAATAAATATTCTGTAATTTCTAAGTTTTGGTAGAGCTTACGCAGCAGCATTTCGGGCATACTAGGCAGGGCATGAAATCTAAAGGCCACACAATAAGTATTAACAAAGGAGTTAAGAAAGGCATATGACAATGTCATAACGTTTCCCATTAATAGGTATGGATATTCAAGCCATCTATCTCCTCATCAGCCAGTTATATTATATTCTCTCCACTGACCATTTCATTTAATTGCTTCAAGGCTTCATCATTTTGGATTCACAGGATCTATATGACACTATCTTGTACATTAATTTATTTATTGTAATATATTAATGTTATGTCTCCCCTCCAAACATATAAATCTCCATAAATCTGCTTAACACACTCAAATGCTCAATATCCTACTGCAAAGCATTTTGCGCAATCACTCCACTACTAAATCTTTGTGAAACACCTTTAAATGACTCCATAGTCCAATTCAGGCAATAAAAGGATATTACAAGAACAATTTGCTCGACAATTAGGAACAAGAGAAAAAAAAGATCTGCCTTTTCATCACATTTTTTGGTTTTCAAAAACAACCACAGACTACTGGGCACCCTTACCCAATTCTGTGAACAAATTTGTAGCATGAGACAAGAAAACTGAAACTGCCTCTCCCTGCCTCGCTCCCACCCTACAAAACCAAAAAGTAATCAAAAACCTGAGACTAAAATGACAGCATCCCTACCTGTAATCCACCAGATAATTGAGGCCTATGTGTCCACAGGAGCTTCCCATGTTCACAATATGACCATGGTTGTTTTCCAGCATTGATGGCAAGAACTGCTTGGTGCACTGGTGAGAGAAAAAAAATTGTCCCGTAGTGAAGATACAGTCTGCTCTGTCCTGTCAGTAGAGCAAATAGAAGATAATTTTCACCAGGAATAAACAGTGTCAACCGACTGTCACCAAAATTTACTTGTTCTATGTCTACCTGACAAAATCATGAGACTCTCCCAAGGTATACTTGGGTTAAGGTTAAAAACAGGTTAGGATTGTGGGAAAGAATAGGTTCTGAGGCTTCTTTACTTCCTTACCTTTACCAGCTATATTCTGGGACTCTCCCAGTGAGTCCTTGATTCATGTAGGGACAGCACAAGGCAGGAGAGTTCCAAGGTATTGCCATTACATCATGGTTTATAAGCACTAATGGCAATACACTATACCCCGATTCTCCCAACAACAGTAGTGCAGTCCCTTATCCTTAACCAAGCACTAAGTGGGAAGTCCCAGGGCACTGCAGGAAGGGCAAAGACTTAGAGGCACATAAGGCATTAATAAAGTGAAAAGTAACGAGAAGGGACAGAGACAGTCAAAGGAGGAGGGACAGAGAGAGGAGGAGAGAGAAAATATGAAAAAGACAAGAGAAAGAGAGAGAGAGAGAGAGAGAGAGAGAGAGAATGAAATATCATACATACCCACATCTGACCCAGAAGGTTAACAGCAAATGTCCGCTCTATCTCTTCATCTTCCAGTTCAAGAAGCTTCTTCCCTATCACAATGCCCGCATTGTTGATCAGAATGGTTACTTCCCCTACCTCAGCTTGGACTCTTTCGCCCACTGATTTCACCTGCTCTCGGTCACTGGCCAGAATTGAAACAGAAAAAAAAAATGTAATTATGATCACATCTGGACAAAGAGACTGGGTACAAACAGATAAGATATGTAAAGCTGCATGATTATTTTAGTTTTGTTTTTTTTCGTTACTGTTTTTTCTTAACTCTGTACATTGGACAGACATAGGTCAAAGGCCAATCCCATGTCTGTCCTTATAATAACAATTGAAAACTCATGTTTTAATACAGACATATATGAACATAAAGTGTCACCATCCTTCCAGTCAGGGTACTCGTAAGTGATCTGTCTTAGGCACTGAATGATTGCTAGGAGAGCCATGCCATTCCAAACAGTCTATCTTTGTAAAGGGGAAATAACAGTTACATGGTAAACATAATGACTGTGAAGTAAGAACCCATTATTTGATTTTAGTTTAAAGAGAAATCATTGAAATTCAAAGCGGGGTTAAGCTTATTACCATTTCGTCCTTTTCAAATGGATTTGCTGTGCGCAAGCACTAAGAAATGAGTTGAAATTTATGTCCCCATTTGTGTTTTGAAAGGTATCTGTGTTACACATGATAAAATGACAAGCTGATTCATGCACTAGTCACTAACAGAAAGAACAGCCTTTCATGTGAACATAGTAATAGGATAGTGATCATCTCCCAGTGATGTGCTCAGGTAAAGAGGGAATAAGCAGGTCCTTGGGCCAAAAATAAAGGACATTTCAGTGTGTCACATTGACAACTTATCACGATCAATCAAATTTGACCAGTTTTGTGGAGTCACTCATACACTGCCTATTATAAACAACTTTCAACTTTCCATTGGTCCCATTTTCAAATTTTGGCACATTTCCTTCTTTTATTTTAATTTATTTTACTTTACTTTTACATTTTTTTTTTGATTTACCTTATTTTGCTTTATTTTATTTACCTTATTCTATTTTATTTACCTTATTTTATTTTACCTTATATTTATTGTTTTTATTTTATAAAAGGAGCTTAAAGTGTCTAAGGGCTGTATTTCCAGATAAAGTTCCTCCACTTCTGCATTTTGGAGCTGTCGATTGCAGATTTGCTTTCCCTCAGAGATACACTGTTTTATATTAGATGCAATCTTGTAATGACATTTTTGTTTGTTTGTTTGTGTGTTTTTCTCCACTTCTGCATTTTCAGCTGTCGATTTGCAGATTTTTGTCCTTTCAAGATACACTGTTGTATATTAGATGCAATCTTGTAATGACATGGGGTTTTTTTGTTTGTTTGTGTGTTTTTTTCCAAAATGTATGCCAAAGTTTTGAATTGGGGACTCATTAATTCACTATCCAACGTCCACTTTAACTTTTTAATTCGTTTGCTGCGCATGCCACCTTCCTTGCAGCATCACCCCATTTCTCTCTGTCTTCAACTAGATCTAGCCGGAAAGTCTGTTTTTGCCAGTCCATTCTCTGATAATGCCTACATGGCCAGTTTTCAATCTTCCTCTTTCTCCTTTCCTTCGATAACATCCTTCATTAAGGTGCATTGTGTGTTCCATAGGGGTGGCCAGAGAGAGATAAGTTTCCTTCTGATGATAAATTGCAGAAGTTCTCTCTTTACTTTCAGTTCCTTCGGAATACTCTTGTTGAGTCTTTCCTCCAATCCGCTGATCCTCGGCATTCTTCTGTAGAACCATAATATGCTGACTTGTTGTTTTTGGTTTTTTTTGTCAAGGGCACCATTGGGGAGCTGTTTGTAACTAGAGGACTAAGAAGAAAGATATGCCTAGCAGGGTTATCGGTCCATCAAATTCTCTCAATATAGTGGCAGTGTTATTTATCTGGCTGCAGTGTTATTATCCTAGAAGCAAACATGCGGAGAGTGTTGTTTTCCTAGGAAAATTACATTGGGGGTGTTATTTGCAGGGGAGTGTTTTTTTCCTAGGAAAATTACACTGGCAGTGTTATTTGCAGGGGGTGTTTTTTTTCCACTTTCACCGGCGACCGCGATACAGCCTATTTTTGCATTATGCAGGCAAACTTCTATTCCGCAGAAGAGGGGTTTTCTTTTTTGCCCCATCACTGGATATCGTCGCTGTTGTTCTAAGCGCGACAGAAAATCAATAACTCGCGAACAGTTGAATCCGTAATCTCCTTGGTGACTATAGGCACCTCCGACTATCGTGTATGTGCTAAACCAATAAACAGCAGAAGAAATGATGACATATTACAGAGTTCATCTGGTTTACAACTCTATACACAAACTGGAAGACACAGCATGGCTTCCAACAGAATTTTAAGAATAACATTTCAGGGGAGTTTTCGGAAAATATAAGGAGTTAAACAACAACAACAAAAACCATAATTTCTTATTTTCCCTTTCGTGCTCACACGGTAGAGAGTGTAGCTTACTGTTTAGGTGTCGATGGCTGGAAAAAAATTGAGGACCCTTTAAAGAACCTGATACTCAAAATTAAATCTAATGTATAAAAATAGACATCTGTGTTGGATTTGTATGTGGCTGGCTGACTGGATTTGTACGGTATGGAAACCCACACCGCTTAACTCAGGAGTCTCAAATTTGGCAAATCATCCCCTAAACGGCGAGAATGGGATCTCACAAAAGATTAATTTTTGGCTCCATATGGCTCCTTTAAATTGTTTAAAATATATTTTTATGCCTCACAATCAATTTCATATTAACGACTTTTAAGGATGCTCATTAATCCTGCTAAAGAGAATGTAGTTGACTAAATATGCACGGGATCTTACCGACGTTGGTAGTTGACTAAACATGCAAGGAATCTTACCAGCTCTGACCAGTGCACACCATGTTCAAATGATATAGCCATTGTTGTATAGTTCTATGCCTAACGGTCAGAACCGTGTAATAAGCATACACAGTCAACTCCTTTTATTCGCAGTTCTCTGGGAACAAAGCAGTAGCCGCAATTAATAGCCGATACTGTGATTATGCGGAAGTTGAAATTGTGCTGGTGGTATCTGTTAAGCAGAGTTACATAGTATAGCGGAAATTACATTGGTAGGGTCATTGAACTATGGTCGACAACCAAGTCTCGTGTTGCCAGAGGTCTGCGTTGTGAGTCGAAGAAGACGATTAGTTATATTGTCAGCCATAACAGCAACTAATGAACTTCGTCAGTTCACCGGAGGGAAAAGCCTAGGTTCACCCAGTTTAGTGGAATTTTGCCTTGTTCACGTTAATCAAACAAACAGCCAACTGGTGCAAAGACGCGTACGGCGTTAATAATTAATAGATCCTTTCCAGGAAGCTGGTAAACAATGATTTGTGCGATGTCAACGTCATTTACAGTTTGCATTTTGTTCCACACAAAGCTGGACTTCTTCGTAAATCATAGCGTTATCTCTTCGTGCATATTTCTTTGTCATACCTCTTTCCCTACCCCTTACCTCAAAACAAAAACAAAAGAGAAATTGATTTTTTTTTTTGGGGGGGGGGGGGGGNGGGGGGGGGGGGGGGGGAGAAAGGGAGAGAGGCACTCAGCGTACGGCGGGAAAAAAAAAATGGAACATTATTAGCGGCAACTATCGACTGATTAAACAAAGAGATTATTTTATTTTCTTAGATATTATCACAATCATGCTTACGGTGACCGCTGTTCTCTTACGTTCTCATACATTTCTCTCTCTTGCCTAACCTTGGACAGACCACTCCCGGGTACCATGGCTGAAAGGGTGGTGAAACCTCATGTACATCATAATTAGGCGCCAGTTTTTCTATTGTTATTTTAAGGACAGACATGGGATGGGCCTCTGACCCATGTCTGTCCAATGAACAGTGGCGGATATTTTTTTTTT
>JAWQUT010000045.1:1358092-1372256 GCA_033807755.1 Ellobium chinense | reverse complement strand
CCTCCCTCCCTCTCTCTCTCCCTCCCTCTCTCTCTCTCTCTCTCTCCCCCTCTCTCACTCTTTCCATCTCACACTTATATCTGAAACTGGCTTTGAAGTCTATACAAAACAATGCCTATACAGTAGAATATTTAAATATTAATAATAATAATGACTGCAGTACTGCGTCTCTAGGTGAATCACAATGATGTATCCACGTTCATGCCAATGCCAGCTCAAGCGATTTCACGCTATCATTACCCCAGCAGGCCAGCTCCCATTGGAAAATACAGTGTCCCTGCCATCTACACGTGCTGGTCACTAGTATTCTGACAATGTCTTCCACTGCTTGTAGCCAGGTACACATTTTTACAGACCGGTGAACTGAAGATAATGTGAATAAAATGCTTTTCCAAGACACTTACAGGTTGCAGGGGCCTAATTGGTCCAAAAAAATTGGACTATCCGAGTCGATAGTAGCAGAGTACAAACTCTGTCCAAAGGACGGATTTTATACTCTGATACTATTGTGTAGAAATAATCATATAACATGAAACCACACCGCAAAAGCAGTGAAATTCAGTTGGCAGTGTTTCCCAATGGCTTCAGCGGATGTCATTTGTGCGGACCAGTGATCTGCAAAAGAAGGCCAAATTTTTAACCCCTTTTCATGTAATTTAAAATTGTGAAAATTCTAACTGAAGGATCCCCACCGTAAACAGTATATAATTTGAGCACAGTGCTGCAGTGGTGGCACCAGACCTGCAGACTAGTCTTGGCCATCTCGGAGAGTTCCTTTTGTTAGAGAAGAAATTTTTTATTAAACAGCTCAAAGAAGCTTTTGCAATTTGGCTCCTGCAACCTACAGTGATGACCGTAGTCGGGAATCGAACTCACGACCTTTAGGTCTTAAGTCCATCATTGTATCCATTCGGCCACGCTGGTCCACTTGTTTCAGAGACATGCGCTCGCTTGAGACAGACGGTCGCGTAATACATGTAGTCACCTTAAACAGGGGACCTTTTCATTCTGGGTTTTATATTATATTACCTGGTACCGGTTCCTGGCTTAGGGCTACATTATTAAAGCAATTTAAAAAAAGACACCGTGTATGGAAACAAAACAGAAAATGTTTTCAACGCTATGGTCGGGCGTCATTTCGTGTGGAGGCTTAATGAGATGTTCGAATGGTAATTATAATATGGTCGTCCTATACAGTATTTGTTTCTTGTGTTTTATTCTATTTGAAACATAAGTAAGGATGTTGCGGTCGTTTTAGACAGATAGTCGCTATTTGGAAATAAAATATCAATATGATAAATAAGTTTAAGTTCAAAGCTCTTATTCGGGAATAGGCCAACATTTATTATACGAGTATAACAGCACAATATTACACGAATACAATACACTGCAAAGACGCATAGATGTTCCTCATGCACACTTTTGCTACTTATAAAGTTATATACCAAATTTTCATCTTGACGACACCCAGATGTTCGAGAATAATTCATAACATTAATGCTGTTCTTGATTACTCTCCCACTTCCTATCTTCCCTTCTCCCCCCTCCCCCATCGCCGCCATAAGAGTCTGTTNTGTGTATAAATATCTTTGCAAAATGATCTTTGGTTTCTGAGATATTACATAATGCCTTTTGACGTATCGCATAACCCAGCCTCGCCTCAGCGCGTCAGACAGACGTAAACCTGTACGTCACTATGACGCGCTTCCACTTTCTCAGGTAAGTCAACCGACCGGTGGCGTATCGCTGTTTTAGAGGTTGACGCTGTCCCTGTTTAATGGTACAATTTCTCTTCCCTCTCCCATACTATATTTTTGTTTGTTTCTTTGTCTGTTTGGCTTTCTATGATAAAAGCGACATCGGAAGAGCTCTTCGATCATCATGAATATAAAATTATCTCTCTCTCTCTTGTTCTCTCTCTCTCTCTCTCTCTCTTTCTTTCTCTCTCTCTCTCTCTCTCTCTCTCTCTCTCTCTCTCTCTCTAATTAAAGTGGGCATGGTAAACGGCCTTCTTGTATAATACTTGGACTTTACATGAATAAAATAAGCCATCACCATGCGGCGTCCATGCAGAGGAGATCAAAAGGAATAAAAAATACCGCCAAGGATGACTCGCTCAAAAATGGATCCTACTCATTTAAGTAGAGGAAGAAAAATGGTGGCCCTGGCAATTGCTTCGGCTCAGCAACCCGAACCTAAGAGAAGGAAAACTTCATCCATTCCAAGAATTCTTGAAGAATCCCAATGTGACTTTGCCGGTCCTAACCCAAAGTCTCCAATTAACAATGAGATTGCAGGTGAGAGCTTCACTGAATTCCTGAACATTAACGTTTCTTCAGTTGAAGATAACGATATTTCTATGACATTTTTCGATGAATTACTGGACCAAGGCATCGTTAACACTGCCAAAGTAGGCACTCTTGCACAATCTGCAGCTACTGCCAACACTTTGGTACCACCTTCAACTACTGACAACACTGTTGTACCACCTGCAACTACTGACAACACTGTTGTACCACCTGCAGCAAATGTAACTGTCACTGCCGCTGCACCGCATTCAAATACTGCCACCACTTCTGTACCATCAGCTGATGCTGTTGCAGCCAAATTGCAGATAACTTTCACTAGCGGCTCTCTGCAACTTGATCACGGAGCCCATGCCTAGTTCAAAGTCCTTTGGATTTTATGGTCGACGGAGCACCTCGTATGGAGGAGGAAGATGTGGCTGTTACAGAAACTCCGAAATGCAAAAAAAGATGATGCCAAATTAAAAAGAAACCAGGGCCTTTCCTATACCTCATCTGCTGATAAAACTGTGCCTCAACGTTCGCTGGGCTTGAGGTGCAATGGACAGTGGTGTGGAGTTAGGAACTTATCCAGTTCAGAGTTCACAGAAAATGAGAGGACAGATATATTCCTAGCCTTCTGGAACTTAGGAAACTTACAAGATGAGAGGAACTGGGTGGCGCGGCATGTATCGTCGTATCCAACTAAAAACAGTTCTTACCAGTCAACATCGCGAAGAGGACAGACATTGTGCTACAAGCTACCGAAAGCCGGATTCCCCAAACCAGTGTGCAAGACTATGTTTCTGAACACTTAGGCAGTGTCTGAGCATTTCGTTCGCACTGTTACTGCAAAGCTGAACGATCAAGGTGTAGTAGAAGGTGAACAACGTGAGGTGGTCGCCGAGAAACTGATGTGGATCTTGCAAGAGGAGATGCTGTCATGAAGCTTATTAACAAATATCCACGGACAGAGTCACATTATTGTCTTTCCTCTACATCTTGCGAATACCTAGCCCCTGAACTCAATATTTCAAAGATGCACGACGTGTACCAAAGTGATGAGGAAGGCAAGGAGATTCCTGTCTCATATACCTTTTACAAAAAGACGTTTCATTCAATGAACTTAAAATTCCATATGCCAAAGAAAGACCAGTGTGGATTATGCGAAACCCAAAGAGCAACCGATCCAAAAGATCCTGAATTTGTTGTCACATAATATCAGAACATACAAGAAAAAACTCTCGTGAGAGAGCTGCTCGCGTCTCAGACAGCAGAAGCAAGGTCATCGGCCAAAGTACAAACTGCGATCTTTGATCTGGAAAAGGTTCTCTACCTGCCTCAATCCCAGAGAGGGGAAATATTTTACAAGAGGCGTTTATCATGTTTTAACTTCACAGTATATGAAGCGGACTCTGGAGTAGGCAGCTGCTACTTCTGGCATGAAGCTCAGGCAGGACGTGGGGCAAATGAAATTGCCAGCTGCGTTTTTTAATTTCTAGGACAATCTGACAGCAAGGGGACTGAAACTTTGAACCTTTTTGTGATGGATGTTCCGGACAGAACAAAAAGTCTGTACTTCCTGCCGTGATTAGACATTTTTTAGTCTTCCTCTTCTCTGAAGACAGTGATGATGCACTTTTTTGAGACCAATCATGAACAAAGTGCTGGTGACAGTATCCACAGCTTAGTTGAACGTGCCATAAAAAAAAAAAAGTACAGGACATTGCAGTTCCTTCTGAACTGCTCGGGATCATCAAACTGGTGGCCAAAGCCAAACCATTTCGTGTCCATCAAATTCAAACGGATAGCATTGTTGATTGGAAAGCATCCGCCACAGCAGCTGGCATTCTAAAAACCAGACACTCAGACGAAGGCTTTTTAATCAGATGGCCTGATCTAATGCAGATTAAACTAGAAAAGGAACATCCAGGACATATATTTTTCAAGTCAAGTCATACTGCATCAGATTTCCATGTCTTGACTCTGCCAGAACGCCGCTCCACCTTCAAAAGCATATCAGCAAGCTCTGAAACTTTCAAAGGGAAAATATGATGACCTGAGATCTCTCTGCACTCGTTCTATTCCTGTCATCAGTCACCCCGATCATAAAACTTTTTATTTGTCCCTTCCACATGGTTAGAATCATCACAAACAGAGATGTAAAGTCAGGATCATCATCAAAGTCGCTAACAGTTTTGTCTGTGCAATATTAATATTATGTGCCACTAGTTATATTTATAATGTTAAGACCTGTTTCAGATGTACAGTATTATGTTATTCCTGCACAAAACTACTTTTTAAAAGCTTACATACCTGTATAAAATTTGTTCAAATATCACTTACGGGTTGACCATGCTATATTATATTTTCCCCTATGCATGCATTACAACAAGCTCTTTCAAAAGTAGCCTACTAAAGTCTTGTTATTGTTATTCCTCGGCAAAACTGCTCTTTTTTTTTTAAAGGTAAAATCTGATATTATATTAATTATACTCGTTATGCATGCAATATTAATTTGCAACAATCGTTCTGAAGCATAACTATCATGTTTAATAAAAAACCGTTATTTGAAAAATATCCATTGGCATTTCGTTTTTTTTTATTTATTTATTTATTATTATATCGTCTGATCTTGTTCGTTTTGTTCTACTTAAGTAATTAGCAGCAGCGAGAAAATCCTCAATTACTAATCACTCTGTATAGCTGTCACGGCTGGCGTAACCTGTGGGCGGGGCCAATACGGAGCGCGCCAGAGCGACGTACTGCTTGACTGGGTGGCGTATTATCTGTTCGCGTCAAAACTATGACGCGGCATACTGACGTATGGGGGATGTTAATGTAAAATAGTGAATAATTTCCAAAGGGCACTGTCTTCATGAAAATATGATATTTGTATAACAAGCCAGGTGGTGTCTGTGCACAATAAAGAAAGAATGACCAAAATTTGCAAAGAAATAAGCGAGTTATTGGTCGTCATTTGAAGCAAAAACTTTAACTTCGTTTTTCTCAGAACATTGAATTTCGCGTTACGCCAGTATGTCGCGCCAGCAACGAGGTGTGCATTTTATTACAAAAAAATTACATAAGCTATGAGACAGATATTATGCTCTTGATATATAAAATTACAATGGACACGGAGTGAAGAACATCAAGTACACCGGAACATCNTCTCCGCCAGATGTGGGGTGCTAAATTTCGCATGATAAGATTAAGAGCCACTGGATGCATGCATTAACATGTATTGATCACAGGAGTGCATTTTATTACATAAGCTATGGGACAGATATTATGCTCTTGATATATAAAATTACATTGGACACGGAGTGAAGAACATCAAGTACACCGGAACATCTGGAGCGCCACCAGCGGATTAAAAGTCAATTTCAAGGGAGTTAATTTCAGGAAGTTTCCATCCTTAATGGTGTGATACTATAAGTATAATCGGCAGGATTAAAAGCGGAACAGACGGTAACTCCATTTCAAAGTTTTGTAATTTAAATAATTCAAAATTTATGCAAATGAAAATTGGGACGTATAGGTGTTAAGTTCTGTAACAGCGGGAAAAAGAAATTAAACATGCATAACAACATCATGGCCGATATGTACCTAGGGTACTGGCTCCCGCATATCATTTCTTATTGTGTATTTGTAAGTTGTTAACTGCGACAGTATACAGCCTAAGTCAACAACAATTGCAGAAATTATGGATTAAATCTGTCTGGTGATGAGTAAACAAAATTTCATTCCAGTTCCTGTAAACTCTTAGTGCTATTGGACTTTGAATTCAGGATTTTTTTTTGTTTTGTTTTGTTTTGGCTGATCTTTTTTTTACATTTGGCAATTTGGAATCATATACGAGGTACACCTTTTATGGTCAACTTCAGTATAAGAACTAAACGGTCATGTGATTTCCGAAAGTTTTGGACAATATGGCGACACAGGGCTTCCGCCCTACGGAAACAAATAAAATGCTGTCGTCAAGGAAGTAAAAGAATTGCACGATCTGAAGGAACATAACCGTACGTCCATGAATTCAGACAGGTATTGTTCTTGTTGAAACCTTTGGAGCGCTCTAGCACATTCTGAGGCCGATGTAAAGCATCGAGTGCATTCGTGCGAAATGGTGCAAAGTGTAGGTCATGAAGAAAGCCGACATTTTGCCCTCCATAAAGTAAAAAATTATAACCTGGTAAGCTACCGGAATGGTAGCCTGAAGTGGTCCGGGACTAATCTATTTCTACTGGTCCTATTGGCTTCAAAGTTGGCAGAAGTGTGCATAAATGCTTTATAAGATCGGGAAAATTTTTCCACGATTTTTCAACAAAAATGACATGTTTTATGACCGGAAGTGTGAAGTGAGATAAAGCCGTCTTCGAACATCAAAATGGAGCTAGACGCTCGTGATTTTCGAGCAATGATTTTATATGACTACAAAGGGGGTTTAACAGCTATGGAATGTCTGGATCGGCTACCAGCAACATTTGGAGAGTCTGCCCCTTCAAAATCAACTGTTTACAAATGGTATCAGGAATTTTCAAGTAGCAGAAAGACCACCAAAGTAGAACCCTTCCCTGGAAGACCCGTGCTGTAACTACTACAAATGAAAACAGATAGAAGCTGTGCGAAAGCTGGTGGATAGAGACAGGAGAATAACATATTGAGGAAATACAGGAGAAACTTGGCTTTTCATCCACTACTGTCTATAAAATATTACATGAACACTTAAAGCTAAGGAAGGTCTGTGCCCGGTGGGTACCCCATTATGCTGACTGAGGATCAGAAAAGGGCTAGGGTTGAGTTTTGTCAAACCATGCTTAGACTACTTAGAGAATATGATGAAGACCGGTCAAAGTCTGTGTATAAAGTCATGACTGAAAACGAGACATGGGTGTACTAATTACAATCCTGAAAGCAAGCGGCAAAGCATGTGTTGGGTGGGTGCTGGAGATGCTCCACCTGTGAAATTTAAGCGATCTCAGAGGACTGGTAAAATGATGGTGGCAGTTGTTTTTTTTTTTCGGAAAATGCGGCCATATTATAACAATTCCTGCAGAAGAACAAAGAACTGTTACTGCCCTATGGTAATATAATCAATAACTGTTTACCAAAGGCCTTCCACGAGTGGCACAAAAGCATCCGAGGACGGGCACTCGGGGGCTTAAGCTGCACCACGATAACGCAAGTGCTCACAAAGCACACGTGACTTTGAGGAATTTGGAAAGAGAAAACGTAAAATCTCTCCCACATCCGCCTTACTCACCGGACCTAGCTTCTTGTGACGTTTTCAAAGTCAAATGAGAGGGAAGCGATTCAGTGACAGCAAAGAAGCGCTTTTTACGTTCAACAAAACAATCGAGGGGATACCTGTTGAGGAGTAGAGCCATTCCTTTGTCTCTTGGTTTAGGAGGATGCAGTCGTGCATCAATGCTAATGCAGAGTACTTCGAGAAGTTGTAAAAGTTTTAGCTCTCTAGGACCAGTAGAACATGGTTAGTCCGAGCATATGTATATAACTTGTATAAGATATACCTCGTATGATGTCATTTTTCCGGACTCACTACGACGTTCACAGGCTGGCATGACGATACAGAATGAAACATTAGTCATCAAGAGGGTCTTTCATTTTTGCTGTTTGGATTCTCTGAATCCAGACAAAAATATTTTATACAAAAAAATCCGGTCCTTCTATGGCTATTGGTAAAACCGATCCGGAAACCAGTTCGGCTAGCGAATGACGTCATCAAAATGTGCGTACGTATTCATCGACGGAAACTGACAGCCCTGTTGTTATGCTTCTTATGCNGGGAGAGGAGGTGGAGAGACACACACAATAAAAAAACAGTTCAGTAGACATCTGGTTACTGGTATCCCTCCCGCCCTCCTCCTCCCCTTCCCAGAGACACCGGGATACTTTAGCTGGTCCAGTATAAATGGCATTTCATTTTGAGTGAACGGTGTTTGACTCTGAAATTTGAGATTCATAAACACAGTGCATTAGTATCATCTGATACCTATTGATACCATGGGTTTCATGGAGAATACAGAAACATTGATGCTGCTCCACTGTGTGGGCAAGAGATGGCGAGATGGCCGACCGGAGACTATGACATCATAGTCGCTACTCCGCGGTGCACTGTTTACAACACTGGAATTCGTATCATGTGACCTTATGTCATGTGATCATTAGAGAGCCAGGTGTCATTAAAATGAAAAGGAGAAAGAAAACTTTGCATGGTGGCACCTATAAGGCAAACATGCAACCTACAATAACACTGACATCTATTTATTACTGGGTAATTTTCTACTGTTTACAGCATTTGATATGTCAAGTTCAAATCATCTTCAGGGTGATGGTTCTTGTGGTACTCTACAGACAGTCTCAAGAGGTCACAAATAAAACTGTTTATCTTCCTTGCTCAATTCTGAACCTAAGAGTGAGAAATAATATAGTTCACTCCGGTTAATCACAATCCCTGGGGAGCATGAAAAAGCTGCAATTAAAAGAAGCTGTGGTTTATCCACTTATCTTTAGATGAAAATAGACCATTTTGCAGTGCAGAAAATGTAATTATGCAGAAGATATGATTATCCAGAAGTTCACTGTCCTGGGAAATCAGTGTTCCATCAATGCCTTGCTTGGTCTCTTTCCCCCTACTCCCTCACTCAGATCTGGTCACAAAACCGACACCCCTGTCTCTGTCTCCTCACCCGAGGCATATTACTGAATGACTATATGTAGCTATACAGTATCACGAATAACCATTCATTTCATTAGTATTGTTATACCATGTTCTACTAATCCCAAATCACATCATATGTGCAGTGTCTTTACCTTGAACGCCCCTTCTGTTAATAGCATTTCTAGCCACAGAAATAGACAGAACAGAGACTGTTTGAGCACAGACTGATTGACACAGCCTTGACAGAGAGTGAGTGACAGGCAATGACTCACACAGCACTGACAACTGATAATAGAATAGTGACTGAACACTGACTGATAGATCGTTGACTAAACTCTGATTGATAGAGTAGTGACTTACAGAGCACTGACGAAGAGTACTGACTGATAGAGTAATAACTGACAGAGCACTGACTGACTGGGCACTGACTGACTGGGCAATATAACTGACAGAACACTGACTGATTCAGCAGTGACAGAGCATTGACTGACAAAGCACTGACAGACAGAGCAATAACGATAAAGCACTGACTGATACTGATAGAACAATAATAAATGATGCACTACCTACCTGACACAACAGTGGGTGCCAGCCAATGAGAAACAGCAAAGTGACTAATGCAGAGAATGACATGAAATGACTGATTTGGCAAAGAACAACACCATGATTTATTAAATACAGCACCAATAACTGCTAACATGGCAACTGAATGACTAACATCACTAACCATTTGGAGCATGACAGTCCATGCCACAAGTGTCATAAGTACATTGTCAGTTATCTGATGAAGAGACGAATTCAGAACTTTGCTGCACTACGAAAAGGCGAACGCCCAAGCCCTCTGTATAAGGAAGAGGCGAACCACTGAAACATCAGTTTGGAGAAATTTGCTGTTAAAAATTCAATCTTACTTTTATTGCTGATTTCTTTCATGCTTTTTTACAAAACACTACTTTTGCAACAGTTTTCAATTCAACAATCCCTCCATTTTTTCGCAATTTGGACTATTGTAGACGATGAATTTTTGATCTGAAATAAGTTGGTCTTGATTTCGCCTCTTCGTAATACAGCAGGGTGGCTGTTCACCACTCATTTGCCTGCCTGTAAAGCACCCCCCTTCGCGTCGTGCAGAAACTGGGTTCTTTTATGGATTTGCCATTCAATCAAATGAGTTTGGTTGCTTTTTTTGTGTGTGTTTTTTTGGTATCTTTTACTAGTATTTCTATCTAAGTTAAATCCTCTTTATCATCATCATCATCATCAATATCATCAACAACAACAACAACTACAACAACAGCAGCAGCAACACCATCATTATCTCATTTAACCACAACCCCAAAGGGTTAAGATTATCAATCTTTGCTTTCCATAAAATAGAAGTTAATCAGGAATGGAGTAAATACATGAAATGCACCTGAACACTGATTTATTCGGAATTCTTTTTTGAGCAGAGAATAAAAAATAAAAATATACGTGTTGTGTTTCCATTTAATACCCTATATATTCAAACAAGAACCATTCCAAATATGTACAACTATATTATCCATCCATCCATCCACCCAGCCCTACTGCAAACAAAACCTTTGGATGGGCATTCGCCTGACCAATGAGGCACAGCATATTGGTTCACCCCTCTGTCATATCGTGGAGTATAGTGGAGTGCCTGTGGTTTATCATTTGCCTGACCAGTGAAGCCCTGCATATTGTTCACCTTTTCGTCATACAGTCGGGGGGGGGGTNGGGGGGGGGGTCGAACATGGTGTTTCGCCTCTCAGTCTTATTGCATAACTCGAAAAGTGCGAGGAAATTTTTTAAAAATCGTTAATGTGGGATAAAGCCCTCTCATTGTAGATTACGATAACCACAAAGAGTCCATACACCCAAAATTGAGTGATTCGCCCTTCCGTAATTCAACGACTTTAAGTATTCACCTGTTCATCATAAATAAATAATGAAGGTTCGCCTCTTCGTCAGTTAACTGATATGAGAGCATCAAACGCGCATTATAAGGACTGCAAAGAAATAGGATGAACTCTGCACTGCTTTCTCTTGCTTGATATTATTATTGAGTTCTTTCATGGCAGTGGGCATGAGTTAAATGGGAATCAGAAAAATGACTGATACAATGAATGATTAATTCTAACTCACAAAGCTAGAGGAAGATGAAGAAAAGTGCAGAGCCCCCATTTACTCACAGAGAGAGAAAGAGTGTGAGAGAAAAAGGAGAGACAGAGAGAGAGAGAGAGAGAATGAATAAAAAGAATAAAACTAAACTGTGTTTGATTCATCCCTGAAGTTACTGAGGCCCTGCCATACAGTGGGACAGCCACGCGCAGGGCAAAATCTGCCACAGCAGCCAATGAACTATTTACAAAAATGTAACATTTGTCCAGCCCCTCCCCACTCCTCCTCTCCGTTTCTCTCTTTTCTCTCTCTTTCTTCCCTACATGTTTTTCTGCCCTCTGAGGACGGTCTCCCTAAAAGCATAGGACCCCAGTTTGAGAGTGATTACACAGTGATTTGCATGCTGGTGAGAAAGATAATCTGGAAAAAGAAAGAACATCCCAAGGTGAATAAGCAGGATGAGAAACATACACCAGAGTGAAGCTGTGAGCTTCAAATAGCAGCAGTCTAGATCCAACTCACCTCACATCACATATGAAAGAATGAGAGCTCCCTCCAACACTGTGGATAATTTTCTCTGTTTCTTTCATTCCTGCTTCATTCACATCCCACAGCACTGTGACAGCTCCTAGCTTGGCAAACTCAACTGCAAGGCCCTGGCCTATCCCATGAGCCGCTCCTGTGACTAGCACAATTTCTCCTTTCACACATTTCCGACTTGGAGGAATAAAGAATTGAAACCATGAAACACAGAATGCATACAAAATGTTTTTAAGCGCCACAAAAAAATCTATAATCACATGCATCTTTTCAGGTTTCTCTTGCCCAATCTGCAGAAGACTCACGGAACTGAAGTTGGTGTGGAAAGTTTCTTTAACAAAATTCCGGCATATCCTACATGCCAGACACCATGCGTCAATGGTAAATCACAGCCAACTGACGCAGGTGCAATCTCCACATTCAGATGCTAATGGCTTGATATCAGCAACACTTGATATCTGTGTCCTAGCATATCATTGGTATCACTACTGCCACAGCACTGACGACTAGACATCCCACTTGTCTGCCTCTGTAAAGAAATACAACAGTACATCATCACATGAAATTTTTTTTTCTGTTTTACTTTGGTGCTAGTTTGTGTCTTACAATTATAATACCAAACACTGTTTTTACTGCATACTCAACCAATTTATCTACCTGTAATATGTTTTCTGATGGCAACTTTCATATGCAGTGGTGATCTGCATGGGGTTATTAATTCTATGTAAAACTGGAGATGATAGTAAACGAACTTCATGCTTTCTCCCACAGTGTGAACACTTATGCTTGAATACAGAGCACTCTAATCCCACTAATAGAAAAACAACTGAATCTCAGTCACTGCAGAGTAGGCTTACTTCCTAACTTTGGACTTATCAAACTCTAAGAGGCTAATACAGTATATTGTTCCATGTTTCTGATACAGTATATTGTTCCATGTTTCTGCCCATATGAAGTCTGTCCAGCTAAACTGCTCCTTCTCCTCAAGAAACTGACTTGTCCAATAAAAGCCTGATTCAGAAGTGACCACTGCAGAGTCCAGAGCTCTTGTTAAAGTTCTTGTCACTCCACAACTTCCTCTTTTTGACCTACCTCTCTTGTGTTTAAAGCTTCTTCAATAAAAGCTCCTTTTATCTTTTTAGATTGTGGCTGCACAAGAACTCATGAATTTATTAAAAAAGGCAATTTCATATCAATTATCATCTGACATGTGAACAAGATGTAAGCCCCTATTAGTATTAGTAACATCTGGAATGATTCAAATTACAACTTTAGAAGCATGACATCCTAGATAAAGGTAATTTGCAAACTAGACTATTTTTCTGCCTGCTGTAACCCAATTCATTCACCAAATGTCATAAACAACATATTGGAGGATTTCCATGGGGTGCCAGCCTACAATGTGGTCATATGACCCGTTTAAAAAAACACTTTATTAGGGTTATTTTGAGGGGCTGGTATGGAAAAGAAGGGCTAGGCTTTTTGTTGGGGATACACAAAGAAAGAAAAGTGGTCATTATATAATCTTGCAATCTTGTTCTTCCCTGTAGGTTGTAGGATGGCTCACAAACACATATATATATAGACTATAAATTAATATCCTTCATGGGTGCTTTCTCTTCCCAACCCCTAATTCATAATTCTAACAATCTAACCCAAACACCCCTTGAAATATACAAGAGACCCTGGATATTGCCAATATTACATGTTTATTTTGGCTAGCTCTATTACTCTGTAATACTACTCTATATTTACCTGTCTAAGAGTGCCAGTATTTTGCTGGATGCCGCCTGTCCACAGTCGAGCCGTTGACCGTCGTTCTTTAAAATCATCCGAGATAATCTGGTAAAAGCCCCCTCAAACAGAATGACTACCAGAACTGCGGCGACGAGCAGGCTGGCGATAATTTACTATGCGTCTAACGTTATATATCCTAATCGGTTAGAGCAGAACTCGGAACCCTCGCCACATGATTTTGTTATGTATACACACAGCTGTTGACTTGAGTTCCTTCCAGGCAGTCTCGATTGGTGGTCAACACAATTCACAATATCGATACATATATCGTAATCTCGTTCTTATCATTATCTTAACGGCTAATCGATATAGAAGTATAATCAATTATTTTCTTAATTTTGAATTTTACAATGGCATTTATAAGGTGATCACATTGACTCTGCCTGTCCTACCGGCGTATCGGCATCTTTTTTTTTTTTTTAAATCCAGTTTCAGAGTCCAGTGTCCACGCTGTGCCAAAACGTTAGTGTGAACCCACTCTTTGGTGTTTGTTTCATGTTTCCACTAGGCTGTATAACCCTCTCCTTGCTGTTCTCCGTGTTACTCACTCTGTCCCTTGGCTTGTTGCGCAGTCGTGCTAAAATTGATGCTGTGAAGCGATCATCTTTTTCCCACCCATTCCACACCGTGTCTACCTTTTTTTTAAAGCATCGATCGCCTATCAAGGTATTGCTGCTAGATTGACTTATACATTGCCGAATGCATTTATGCACTATAAGGTCAGACTTAAAACACT
>JAWQUT010000045.1:1345518-1358065 GCA_033807755.1 Ellobium chinense | reverse complement strand
GGGGGGGGGGGGGGGGGGGCGGAGGAGAAGGTCTATATATGAGGTGTGACTGCACATATTTTATGTAATTGTATTGTGCTGATGTGATTAATTTGGAGGCGTGTTTTGTGTCTTCAAATATCTCGCGAAGGAGTGGTAGAATCAGTCTGTGTGTTTATACGAGATATTTATCTGTAGGCCTGCAAATGCAACAAAATTCTGATGTTTGAGAGCCCTGCCTGTCATTCAAACTCTTGCACACCATCACCAATTTTACTACATCCATCCCACCTGCTGTCCTAACAGGTTCTCTATGAACTGCATTTTCATCACACAAGGTCGAGTAAGACGACCCCTTCCGTCATTGCACATTCCCACTCACTCCCTTCATCTCAAGAAAGAGGAAGGAAAGATAGGAAAATACACGTTGTTTTTTTTTTCCTTCAGGAATGCGTTAAAGGTTTCTGACTTTCCCACTTCACCCCACCGCCAACCCTCCCCACGAAGGAAAAACTTAAACCTGTCTTCCTTCACCCCCACTCCCTTGAAACGATCAGTTAAAACGATCACTCGGGTCTCTGTTGAAATTTTAGAAAATTCGTTTCAGAAGTTTTAAGATGTATCGTAACATCAAGATTTCAGTATGATATCGAATACCTATTATTTCATTAATGGGAAAGTTTTGGCGGGGTCTATCGGCATGGTGTTGGATTATCTGGTTCATATCCTGATCTATAAAAACAGATATAGGTCACAGAGTCACATTTCACGAGAGTAATGGAGTTTATTACATAGTGACCCTCTTCACGTGTGTGTGTGTGTGTGTGTGTGTGTGTGTGTGTGTGTGTGTGTGTGTGTGTGTGCGAGAGCTCATATGTGTATCTGTAAACGTGCACGAACGCACATGTGCGTGTGTGGCATGGTTGATTTCGGATCTTGGAACCAGAGATGATAATGAGATAGACTTTAGAAATTACATGTACTTGGTTGCTGTTCTTAAATTATAAATCTTTGGCTATTTGGTATTTCGTTATTCAGCGCTTTCGACGTTAATGTTTGCATGCAATTTCGCTCATGTATTTTCAGAAGTTATAAATTTTGTACCTTCTGTTCTTAAATTTTGATCCCCTTATCTTGGCAATCTTTAGTGGCTCTTCAGATACAAGTGAGGAAAAAAAAAACTTCTTCCTCTCATAATGTTTCAGTTGTGTGCCTTGGTCCCCTCAACAAAGAGGACGAGATAGTGCTAACGACTGTCTCCTTCCGTATCAGATTACTATCATGCAATGATGGAAACTGAAAAAGAACAAAAGAATAGGCCTACACCATGCATGTAACTGCAATAGATTTCTAGTGTGAAGGCACAGTGACTGTTTGTCAGGGTTGAGTAGCGAATATGTAGCGATAAAATAGTGAGTACTTTTCCATTAAAAAAAGTAGTTTTTAGCGTAGCGAATATATATTTATAAAAAGTAGCGAATAGGTAGCGAAATACAAAAAAAAAAAGAACGATTTTTTTTCGCTACTGATCGCTATTTTATTAACCAAAAAAAAATAAAAATTAATGTAGCTATTAAATTTATTTAATTTTGGTTCAACCATCTAGCTGGCAACTTACCAGCAACAGCGGAACATTCTCCATTGTGCTGCGTGGCAGCTTTGTTTAGTTTAATTAGTTCGACCGCATTTATTAGTCTGGCAACTAGACAGTAGGTTTGCTCTCGAATTGGCGTGTAGGACGTACCACGGCGGTTCTGAGAAATTTCAAATTTGAGAACGAAAGGATGGAACCGGGGGAACCGAAATATGTAAAGCTGTACTCTGACCATTTTTCATATGTGACAACAGTCAGCAACTGTGTCACTTTCAAGTGCAAGATCTGCCACNGGGGGGGGGGGGCTCTTGATAGCACCACTCTTTTACTGAAATAGAAAAGAACAAAGGTGCACAGCTTTACAATGAAATAATGATAAAAATTTCTGCACTCTTTCATTGGTACAGTTCATAACTTACTCCTTGATAGATCATTCTTTCACGGATAACTACCTAATTTTGCACTATTAATTATCACATAATGTCTATACTGTTTCTACATTACCGAATGAATGCTCCAAAAAGACGCAAGGCACATGTTTCTTCTACCATCTCTGATTTCTCTTCATCCAACTCTGTTTTCATTGGGGTCACAGTTAGAAGTTACCAAGACCGGGTCAATAGACTTTTTGTCTTATTTTTATTGCCAATTTGGTTCTTGGATTTATTTAAATTGTTTAATTTTGGCTATTTTCTCTATACTTTAAGTGTCTACTGTCTGATACATTCAAACCTCGATAGCCCCTCTTCCCTTTGTTGTAATTAAATCCTGTATAAGTTATATTTTGCATCTGAACTGATCTTTTTTTAAAATATATATTTGAAATTAATCCTGTTATACCGTCTCTCACTAACTCCCATCTGCCAACACTTCTGGCCTTTATTTTCTCTAAGAGAGTTCCGAGATTTTATTGTAAAATTAACATTGTAGATTTGTCAGTTGGTACTGCAGTTGTCTGGCATGCTGACATGACTGTGAGCGCTTTTTGTAGGCCTCTTCCTCACAGCCTAAGATTGGCCATACATGCAGCGCTTAACTCAGAAAGACCCCCTTTCTTCAGCCTGTCCCTCACCCTATTCCGTATAACAAAACTGCATCTATAACCTCAGGTTGAGTCATAAAATACTTGACAGAGGATTCCTCCCTGCATCAAATAGTAGTATTTTTGTGAATGACCAGATCCAATGATGGAGCCTCTGGGAGTTTGAGATCGCCAACCACCTTGTTATAAAATTAACACTGGCAGAGTTCTAATGCTGACAATATAAAAAGGTTGAAAAAGAATACTTTAGCCCTGGTTTGGTCCTCATCTGCACTTTGTGTTAGTTTCAAGATTTCATGCGTTATAAAGTACTTGCAGTAGCTCTGACGAGGATAGACGATAATTTTCAGCTGTCTTGGTAATGCAATTAGTCCAGCTTAGATTTAGAATCTACTTTACCTGAACAGAAGTTATATAACTAATATTAAATTGTGAAAAGAAATGTGTGTCGTTTTTTTTTTTTTTAAATAGTCTGTTTGGCTTTTTCTGCAAATTTTCATCTGGCATCCCGGCTTGTTTTGTTGACAAAATGGCGGCAACCAAGGTATGTTGCACGGTTTGGCATACTCATATTATATCTCAAGATGGGTAGACAATGGCCACTTGCAGCGGAATTTGAATGAATGGGTGTATATGCTGTTTTGTTTTTCGTAGCTGGAAAGGACAATGCCGTCAAAGAGAGGAGAGAGCGGTCAGGAAAGGACATGTTGCGTTGGCGGGGCAGGCTGCAGACACAGAGAAGCTCGAGAAAAGCTTGCTCGGCATTTTTTATTTAGACTATAAAGTTGATCTAGTCTAGGTCTAGGTTATAGTTAAACTAAGAACTAGTTCTAAATAATCTAAAGTCTAGATCTAGCCTGCCATAGTAAGTTATCAGTTAGAGCAGGCTGATACTTTTTGATAAATTTAACAAACAATACAACTGCCTTTCCTAGAATAGGAGTCTGGAATCTAGACTAGTCAATCTTCTTTCTATCTAGTCTAGACTAGAGTTAGACCATTACTAAAGTCTAAAGTAACAGGTTACACTTTGATCTGATGGGAGGAATTCCTTATGTGTGCCGGAAAGATTTCCGCATGCAACACACCGAACCAACAACATACCCTAACCTAGGTGCTTGCACCGGCCTGCGCTTACTGCTGACCGCCGGCCGCAGAGCTGACCGCCGGGATTCCGTGAAGCGGCTGACGGTTTTGATAAGGTTGTGTCACAAAAACTGCGATATTTTTGTTTTCCGTGCTCGTATTGCATTGTGGGATGGCTCATTGAAAAGCGGAAATGATAGGCTTTCGAATGGCGCAAGTTTCAAGTTGATCGCTCCAGTCACTCCAGAGCAGTTTCAAGTTGAAAACAAGGTAAGTTTGCCGTTACTCAAACACTATACTTTATTCATCGTACATCTTTTTTAAATAGATATACAATAAATATACCCTAAGTTGCTTATTATATCCAAATTTGAGGGTTGTAGGTTAATGCCCACGTAGGTTAATAGGGTGCCCAAAATACCCACGACCTAGCGGTGAGTGACCGGCAGTGGTGAATCGAAACTACCTATTATCGATACCATGGCTTCCGGCCAATTAGCGATATATATTTTCTTTGAAAATCTGTTTAAATCATCAAGATTTGCGGCCATCCATGATTGTTTTGCTGGTTTATGTATTGTATTTGCATTATGATGCTACTCTGTATCTTAGCATGTGTTGAACATAAGTTCTGGGGCTCATGAATCATCTTACCCAGTGACTTGAATGATTCTCGGCCGCTATAACTATCCATAAGAATCTTAAAGATATGTAGCCATCTGTTTATCTCATGTTGTAATTTGTGTTTGCATGTTTTTCTTTTCAGTTACCCAATTCGGCACCATTCTGCTTCAGTTCCGGACTTTGAAAAACAAGTGAAAATGCCAAAGAGGACTTCTGATGATCTGTGGTCCCTTTTAGGGACCTACAGTTCGTTATCAGGACATATAAAGAATGGCCATGTTCTCCATATCCTCCACGGGGAGAAGATGTATTTGGCAGGCCCTGTCCGTGTGCTGTGTTTGAGGGAACCTAAGCTATCTGTTGGCCCAGGTTTGTTGAAGACCACGATCAAGCACATCTCGGACAACCTCAAAAAGATGAAGAAACATTTGGACAGAGACTGGGGTCATGTAATTGCCTTCTTGGACCAGGATTTTAAACATCAACCACTTCATTCCCCTCAGGCTACGCCAACGCCAAGTCCTGTTATTCCTCCTCCACTACTACTACAATCAGTAACACCCATCCTCCCACAGCCACTCTCAGCAATATTGCAGACTGCTCCTCGACCAGTGGCAACATCCACACCAGCAGTACCAGCTCATGTGTCTATCTCATCTTCCAGGCACAAGTGCAAACCATGACCTTGGAAGCGAACTGCACTGAAAAACGCTACGAACACTATTTCAGCATTGAGGCAAGAGCTGCGCACATACAAGACTCTGAAGCAGCGAAACAGAGACGTGCAACAGAAATGGAGAAGAAGTTCTGAGTCTGCTGCATTATGGCGTCAGAAGTATCACCAGCTGAAGACATCAGACTCCACCCACCCTCAGCATCCTGTCCACTCCAGTCCTCTTCAGGTTCAAGATCTGGCAAAGGAGAATAAGTGTTTGAAGATTGGAAAGGCGCAACTGATCATTAATGAAAAACAGACAGACTACACTGCTAAGCTGACAAGCTTGGAGCAGCAATTGTCTGATGCCAAGAAAGACATCTGCCAGCTGGTTGAACACAACCATTACCCCCTGAGTCTAATTCTTGAGGAAGCAGAAGCAGATCATGCTGCAATTGTGACCCAGCAAGAGAGAGCTTACGGGCCTGAATTAAGAAAATGTGTCTACAAGGCCCTCATCAGCAACGTACCTGTGGAAAATGTTAGCGCCATTCTCCTTTATTTCACAGAGACATTGGCACGGAAAAAACTAGAGGCAGTTCCTCATCAAACGAATGTTTCAAGGATGGCATATGAACTTGGTGTGCTGGCACTACTGCAGGCAGGAGAAGCCCTCCATCAATGTGAGGTGGCAACCCTGGCATTTGATGCCACTACCATCATCGACAAACACCTGAATGAATTTCACATTATAACATATCCACCCCAGCAGGCCCTTACTGTGTCAACATCTCGGCTTCCTGGTGGAAAAGCATTTGATTATGCCAGCCACATCGTCGCATCCCTGAATGAAGTGGCTAATACCTACGCAGATGCCATGAAACTTGACATTGTAACATTCAAGGAGGCTGTGTTGAGGAAATTAAAGAGCTGCTTAACAGAGGGCCCCGGTGAACCACTGTGTGCTTCAGCTCCTTCAGACTGACCTTGAAGTGGAGTTGTTGGAGCTAAACTGCAACGTCCACCCACTGGACGGTCTGGCATCATCGGCTCGGGCATCACTGCTGCAGCAGGACAAGCAGTTGAAGCTTAAAGGAGCCAGTGGCGAGGAAGGCTGTGCTGTTGCAGTAATCTACAATCTCTCCAAACTGAGGTGAGTATAGCACTAATAACGAACAGCTCTGTGTTTTTTTTTAAGTTATAGAGTGTGGTTGCCTCATTCTGCTTTAGACTAATCTTATCAAGCAGCTATGTTAACTGTCTTATTATGCGCCATATATAATAAATACATGTATTTGGCAATATACTTTGATAAAATTTGCAGATTTACAATATTGTCGTTGATTAACACTCAGTTGAGGATATGACCAATCAGATCTTTTATCACCGCAAAGATTACCCTGACTCTGTACAGAGGGTGCACGAGCACTCTGCAGTAACCATAGTTTACAATAACAAAATAGTTTCCATTTTTATTGTGCAAACTTTCAATTATCTCTTGTTATCCGATTTGTATTGTATCTGATATTAATACTAATAGTGTATTTTTCCTACAGGTACAGCTACAAAGGTGATCCAGCCACATTTAAATCTTTTCTGAAAGAAAACAGCGTAGCCCCAGGAGTTTTTCTGCGATATGTGGGCAACAGGCTGCACGTTCTGTTTCACATGGCTGGTGTTGTTATCCAGCATGAGCAGCTTCTGATGACTTATTTGAGCAGGTGATTTTTTCCTTAAAATTTTTTCTATTCCTTATTTGTTTTATTTTGAACGTTATGGATAGTGTTAATTATTGGTTCATTGGTGAATGGATCATGCAATATGAAGGTATTCAGTGTCGTTTCCAGTCTTGTGTTTGCAACATCTGTTAAAAAATCTGTGAAAGATATTCTTTTTACCTGAATGAGGGACAAGGAAGAGTTGTTTAGGTGTATTAAAATATTCTTTTAATTTTGCCAATCAAATCAACCCTGATGAAGTTGAACAAAATAAGCATTAGTTGTTTCGACACATTTTGAAAGATATTTTCATATATATGTACATATATATTATTTCAGGCACACAAAGAATGAAGTCTGCAAAAACCTGTTGGCAAATATAAAGAGACCTGAAGTCATGGTTCAGTTGCATGCCCTGGGCCTTTGTGGAAAAATTATCACTGGACCATGGATGACAATGGTTTATGGAAATGCCTCCAAACTCACCAATCTTGAAATGGTATGAACATAACTCTGTTAATACAACAAACATTTAATATTATTCCCTTCCTTTTAAAAAGCCCAGAATGTATTGCAAATACCACTTTGCATAGCACCTGTTTGAGGTTATTAGGTTGGTGGGTTGTCCAGTTGCTACAAATCATATTATTTTCTGCATTGTTTTCTTTTCTGTAACCAAGGACTGAACATGTTTGTAAGTGCACTTTTATCATTTTCAGGTACCAGTGTTTCAGCAGGCAGTCCAACGGCTCCAGAGATTGCAGGCAACGCCACAGCTGATGGAAACCGCATCTCAGAACATATTNTTATTTCAGGCACACAAAGAATGAAGTCTGCAAAAACCTGTTGGCAAATATAAAGAGGCCTGAAGTCATGGTTCAGTTGCATGCCCTGGGCCTTTGTGGAAAAATTATCACTGGACCATGGATAACAATGGTTTATGGAAATGCCTCCAAACTCACCAATCTTGAAATGGTATGAACATAACTCTGTTAATACAACAAACATTTAATATTATTCCCTTCCTTTTGAAAAGCCCAGAATGTATTGCAAATACCACTTTGCATAGCACCTGATAACACAACTTTGGTTGAATGTCTCATCAATTATTCTGTTTGAGGTTATTAGGTTGGTGGGTTGTCCAGTTGCTACAAATCATATTATTTTCTGCATTGTTTTCTTTTCTGTAACCAAGGACCGAACATGTTTGTAAGTGCACTTTTATCATTTTCAGGTACCAGTGTTTCAGCAGACAGTCCAATGGCTCCAGAGATTGCAGGCAACGCCACAGCTGATGGAAACCGCATCTCAGAACATATTTGGCCATCCATTAAGGCCAGAGGAGGACAATGTTCTGCAGGCCCTACAAAATAGGGAGTCCTGTGACCTGCTGCGTCAAACACTAAAGCTGATTTAAGTGGGTTTTCAGATGTTCTGACACGGCAGTTGCAGGAATATCTTACAGGCTCTCTATCTGCTCCCACTCCGGAAATGTTGGCGAACACGAGATCAGCACCCGCCCACAACATCCATGCAGAACGTGCACTGGGCATGACAGACTGCTTGCTTCGCCGTGCTCCCAATGCCACAATTGGATTTATTGACGCCAAGGTGAAAGCCAAGACCAATCACACCTTGGAGTGGCGAAAGCAAGTCCTCGACTGAACAGGAGCAGCTGATTTGCTTTGCCATGAGAAGCAGAGCAAGAGTGAGGAAAGCTGCCCAGCATCTTGAGGTGAGCGTGGACACTGAAATTAAAAGAAGGCGGCTGGAGACCCTGCAAAAAAGAGACACTGCTGATAGGAGAAAGCTGGAGCAGGAGATCAGGCAGGCCATGGGTCAGAGCAAGTCAGCTGAAGATCATCTGTTTGACCCTATCGGCTCTGACCAGAAAAAATACCTTAGCCTTCTCCTGTCATTCCCAGATCAACTTGTGGGCAGACTGTTCTGTCACACTTGAGAATTGGAGGATGGCAAGCAGGCAAATTTCTTTGGCCGCATTAAGGGCATGTGTGTCAAAAACAAAAAGAGTGTTTTAACTATTTCCTACTGGGTACAAGAGGAAAATCTTTCCGAGGATTTTGACCTGACTGTTGAGGCTGTAATTTCGGATATAGTGACAGGGGATTTATTCTTTGAAGTCTAGGCTTGGAGGTAAGTTTATGTGGTTTGATATATTTGTATTTAGCTTTCCCTTTTGGAGACGTTCGTTTTGATATATTACAATCTAGGTTTTGCCCCATTTTATGCCAAGCACCACTTCAGGAATGCAATAAATATTGCGTAATTTATTACATAATTAATCATTACATAATAGTAGATAGAATACATTCTGGGTGTATCTAGCTTTTAAGTTAAGCAACACTTGTGCAGGTTGTGGTTGTTCTTGAGTTCGTGTTTATGTATATATGTGTCTGTTTTACCCACAACATACTATTGGTGTTTCATAGCTATTGCATAATTTGCATAAATTTGCATAAAAATAGCACGATCACTGATGTATTTTACCTAAAGGATTGTATGCGGCTCGCAATTCCGATCAATATGATATATAGTTTTGTCCAGTTATTTTCAGCTCTTTTTGAAATACATCACAGTGCTGGTCTCTAAGCAATAATTTGCTTCACTTTTTGCTTTTTATTTTCTGTATAAGCTTTATAGCATCTCTGGGGGTATTTTCCATCTCCGGGGGTATTTTCCAGCACTAAAAACCTCATATCTTGGGTTCTAATTGAGCTAGAGACTTGATTTTGGTACCATTGGAAATGATTTTTCAGTGGCTTTTAAATGAGATTAGTTTTAATGTGATGCATGATACTTTAATTTTTAGTGCTTGTGCCTACCCTAACCCTGACCCTAATCCAGGGTCAGGGTTAGGGTTAGGGTATGTTGTTGGTTTGAACACAGCCAGTTCGTAGAAAGTTTCTGTAAGTCAAATCCTGACTCCAGTAAGCCCATTCCGGACACGGTTTGGAGTTTGGATCTGTTTTGGCGCGTTTCCTTATGCGATTTGGCTCCCACTCGATAAAAAGTATCGAACCCTGCTCGGTGCCCTATCATAGTTCTAGACTAGATCTAAGATTATAGCTAAGCCCTAGATAATTTGAGACTGTGTGTATCGGCAAGATGAATTCAATGAAGTCCCTAGCAAATGCGGTTGTTGTTTAGAAAGCAGCTAGTGTTGCCTGCAAGCACTCTTTTAGATTATTATGAAGAACCCCCCTAAAAAAAGAGAGAAAAAACGCCCAATTATGAACAGACACGAAAATGATATATGTTGTTCCTAGCATTAGCAATGGAACTAAAGCTGATCCTTAAAATGTTCATCACTTTCCTTCAGTGACACCTTCATAATCATTTCACCCACAAGGAGTAAACGTTGAGTGAGAACAGTTATCATTTATTGCTGTCATTGTTGAGTTAGTCTAGTTGTTATTGTTTTTGTTTTGTAAATGTCACGATACTTTACTGATGTTATCATGCATTCTTGACGGTGAAGCAAAGTTTTGTCCCATAAAACCTCATTTGTCTACGGCATCCTGACGTAATGAAAATGTAGAGTGACCAAAATGTAACAGTGTGGTGAATCGCAAAGCCAGTGCGCAGATTTGACTACCTGGTTTCGATCCCAGCGCTTCGCCCCTGAGGACCAGGCAGAAGCGTTTGAGAATGCCTTTAATTGGCTTTGGGCCAAACCAATGAACCCATGAGTGTTAACTAATACAGTTGCATAAGTTGTGCTTTCACTGTGAAAAGTGTGAGTTTGAACTCTCTAGATAACTTTAAACAACCAGCAGAGGGCATCCAGGATTATGACTCAGGTGTGGCCCAGTATCCTTCAAGGGTCAGTAAATACAAAGGGCTGAAACCCACATTTGTGTAAAGTGGGCTTTACCTCTAATTATTGTTTTGCTTTCTGCAATGGAGAGTTTTCTTAATCCTTGTCAAACTGCTCATTTACTGCATGACAAGTCTATTGATCATGAATGGTGGGTGATAGAGCATAAAGCGCAAAACATAAGCAGGAGTCAGTCTGAGACAGTATTATTTAACACACCTATGCAGTAGTTAAGTGATAACTACATTTCAATTACAGGAAGCTATCGCAGTCATCCTTGATGTGGGGCCATCAATGAACCAAGCCCCTCCAGGTGTTCAGACAGCATTGGAAACAGCTATTGAAGGCATCAACATGATCCTCCAAAGGAAGGTAATTTATCTGGGTCTAAGACAACAGTATGAACTTGCATGAGACAGAAATTCCTCTTTATCTTTGTCAGTCTGTTTTTCTGTCTGTTTCTAGACATCACGAAGATCACAAAAATAAGTCAGACATTTTTTATTAGCAGCATCTAACATTACATCTGATTACCCTAGACTTTTGCATTCATGGGCACTGGAGAAAACATAGGCAGAGTGCTCAAAGATTAGATTATCATAAAAAGCCATTTCCAACTTTAAATGCAAAACTCAGATTTTAGCAGGAAAATAAAACAGATTTGTTGTATTTTGATGTTCAGTTTTTAAATTTTTTCAGATTTTCTCAGAATCAAAGGATGAAGTGGCTCTTATTCTGCTGGGAACATCAGAAACAGATAACCCACTGGATGATGGGGAGAGTTACCAGAACATTACTCTGAAGCGTCCTTTGGGTGTTGCAGATTTTGACCTGCTACAGATGGTGCAAGATGAGCTTCAGCCGAGTGACACATCTGGAGATTGTATCCTTTAGTCTTGACGTGAGCATGAAGATTCCCTGGAGAATTGATATAAGTCTAGAAGACGGATAATGTACAGCTTGAACAATGAACTGTATGAATGTGATTCTCTCCTAGGCACTGATGGTGAAATGAATGAAAGAATTAGTTTGATTAGTGTGTATAAATTTATTGCAGTACAGTCGACTCCGCTTAATCGTTCTCCGCTTAATCGCCTTTTCCGCTTAATCGCCTCGTTTCCTAGGGAACCAAAATTTTTCTATATAAAAGTCACTGGATAATCGCCTCTTACTCCGGATAATCGACCACTCTTCAGCGCCCATGAATTCAAAGATCAGCGGTTGAAGGGTTACAGTTGACCAACAAACAATGTACACAGAAGGTTTAACAGCGCAACGGATGGCAGACCGGTTGACTGAGTGACAGCTGCCACCCCGAAATAGGTGTGATAAGCCTTTCCTCTCCACCTCCCCCTCCCCTTGTCCCCCTTCGTCCCACGCTACGCATCACCGCCTTCGCCCGTCCGATATGCTACTGCGCCGAAAGCCGTGGTATAGTCTCCTCCCCCCACGCCTTGATTGCGCCTGTCTGGTGGATTTCGGTTAGATCAGAGAACGTGTCATGTGGATGAACGGTCTACCCCGACCATGCCGTCCTACTCCTTATTGTCTGCTGGGTTATTGCCAGGTGGCCAATGAGAGAGACCGCGGAGATCAAACATTTTGTGCGTTACAACACCGTCAAACTCGAGTTTGTCCAGAGTCTGTCGACAAGAAGGTGTCAATGCACGATATCAAACCACGACATGAAAGAAATTTAATCTTCTTACCCAAAATATAGCCGAAATTACTTCCTCCGCTTAATCGCCGCTCCGCTTAATCGACCACTTTTTCCGTGATCCCGAGGATGGGCGATTAAGCGGAGTCGACTGTACTTGAACACCAGGGATTAGGGCAGCTCAAGTTATAAAACCCTTTTTTTTTTTTTCCTTTTCTTTGCAGAGCTTTCATCAGCAGATTCATTATCTTTCACGTTAAAATTGCAGGCAAAATGAAAGGAGCAATATGACAATAGAATGAAAGCTTGTCCACTTGTTAACTTTTACTAACTTCAGATTTGGAGGAAAATCTA
>JAWQUT010000045.1:1326475-1345482 GCA_033807755.1 Ellobium chinense | reverse complement strand
AAAAAAAAAATCACACAGGCAAAGAGTGGAAAGTGTAAGATGTGCAACATTTGGTAAGCTTTGTTAGTACATCTAGGATCAGCTGTTATTTTCTGTTCCTGATGTCGCTTCCATGGTGCGTTCTGTGAGATACCTATGCTCATACTTCATGGCCCAGATTAATATTCAGAAATACTTTTCCTGTGTTCAGAAATATTTTCCTTAACAGTCTCCATCAGTCTTGGATGCTATTGTTGTGGCAATGGATCATCTAGAGAAGGGTTTACAGTAAGGATTGGTTTCTATTAGCTATCATCTTCTTTGTTTGTGGTTATTTGGACAGTCTGGGATGTAAATTATAAATTGATCTTCTGTTACTAACTCTCTGTCTTAGTTTGTGAGTGTACTGGATATTGTTTTTATCCATTTGCTTATTTAATCTACTTATTAATTGTAAGGAAAATCTGAAGAATGTCAGAATTTCACATTATGTAGCTTTCCTTCTTGTGAGAATGTTGTGATTATCAAGAAGGCTCAAAAAAAAAGTACTGTGAGAAAATCAAAGCTGTGACACTAATGCAGCTGCTTGTGATTAGTAAAATTTTAGAATGAAATAAAGTGAACTGCAGTTTAAAAACCGTGAAGTAACTTGTTGTAATTCATATTACTCATACATTGTTCTCTGTTTATTAATAATAGAGGCAAAAAAGGATTTGGTACAAGGCGGATAATCCTGTTCTCAGACTTTGGGGGAGCATTTGGAGATCAGGAGCTGGAAACAATTGTCGGAGCTATGCAGAAAACTAACACAGAGTTGAATGTTATGTGAGTTTGGTTATTCTTTTCACCAGCTCTTCTGGATACATTGTACATTTTGGGATGGGGGTGTGGGAAGATTTCATGTGGTATTATTCTTCTTTCACTGATCAGCACCATCTGGACTTCTGCCCTTTGGCTAAGCAGCATATAACGATATTACAAGCTTTTTGGTATTGTCTGCCATAAAGAGTATTCTAAAAGTCATGTAGTGGGGTGGAGGGGGGGGGGAGGAAGATGTGCCCCTGCTGCACAGAATTCTAGGCACTCAAATAAATGGTATTCAACATTCATCAAATTCTTGACAGGGGCAGGTATACAGCTGGTACACTGGGAAAAGGGGGTAATATGATGAATGCATTTGTAAGCCAAACCTGGAGACTTTGCAGGCCTTTTCCAGGTGAATGTGAATGTCAAAATCTTTTCATACTTAAGCATGAGCTTTTGTTATATTCATCTGAACGTATCTGTGCTTAAAATCAGGATATTCACTGTTCTACTCACAAAATTTGTTCTGCTGTCAGTGGCCCCAACCTGGAAGATGATGATGATGATGATGATAAAAAAGAGGCCAAGGTCAAGACAGAAGAAGGAGGAGCTCGGCCAAATGGAGGTCACAAACAGAAAACTCCACAGCAGAGGGCTGGGGAAACCATGATCAAATACTTACTTGACCAAGTGAATGGGGAATGCTACAGTTTTAGGTTAGTAACTTGGTTCATGGAAATAACATTGCAGATGGATTGGCTAGGAATGCACAGATGTTTGGACCATAACATGTGGGAAGGCAGTAGTGTTGAAAGAAACAATATGAAAATTGAGTGGGAGGAGGAGGAGGAATGAAATGAATACTGTTACCTACAAAGAATCTCAGAAAGTAGTGAAAGTAGGGGAGAGGGAGAAGAGGTACAAATTCATAGGAAGCTCAAATGTCACTAAGCAATCAAACATCAAGGACAGTTGTCTTGCAGCCAATCAAAATGAGGCTTATGTTGTTAAATTAGCAACTGGGCCATCAGGTTCTAAATGTGAATAGCACTACTTTCATTACTGGTTTTCAGTGACTCTTGGAGGAAGGGATTGTGTTTACCTAAACAAGACTTGACTTTCACGTTAAACACTCATCTGCTGTGGAATATTGGTAGGCTTTGGGATGTTACTGCTTTCAAAAGATCTTTCAGCCATCTTAAAAAGGAACCATTACTTAATCAAGGTTACTGAAGACAGAAGTCATAAATGGGTGAGCTTTTTATTGCTTTTTTTTTTTTTAAGGTATTGTTTTTGTTTAATTTTCATAGCATCATTTGTGTCTCTCTTTATGTTTACAGTGAAGCTCTCCCAGCTTTAAGTTACTTCCAGTCAAGACAAATTAAACCGATTGCTTGGAAATGTAAACTTGAAATCGGCAACATGGAGATTCCCATCAATGGATATGCTAAGGTTGGTCATGGTTTGTATTTTTAAATCTGTATTTGTTCATTATGGATGGCAGAATGATAAAAATTTTCAAAAAGCTGAAAATCAGAACTGAAAAATGAAAAACAAGGACAGTTAACAAAGGATAGAAAAACAAAATTGACGTGGCAGCCTCCATTGAACAGACTCTTGGATGTTAATCTTGTTGACTCAGACAGGTTTTTTCATCAACTGCTGCCTTTGCTGGTTCATACATTTGAATAAACATACTAAGACATGTGAGGCGGCCTGAAGAAACCGGTCACATGTCGCTGGATCATATTTCGAGATACAGGGCAAAATAGGTCAAAATCTGAATTTGGGTCAAAGTTGAGTTATTGACACAGATATCATCCTAAACCATTTCTAAACATTGTCTGAAAAGGATTTAGCAATTTGAGCATCATAAGTAGTGTAAAATATTTATTTTTCAGACCCTATGGCGTTGCGTTTTTCCGAAAAATCACCGAAAGTCAGTTGCTCAGACATGGCACTTTGCGGAAGTTTTTTAGCATATAATTATTGTACTAAACCGTACCTTGCCGTATGTGGATGTTTTCGTTATTTTCCGCTCTTTTCCGTCGTACCGAGTGCGCATGAATACAAGATGTCACCACCGGGTCAAAAGAAGTGCGCATGTTTGTAAACAAAGTACCTTTGACTCGTCTCTGCAGTCCACTGAATATCATCATTTTCTGCGCAACCCGACTGCTTCTTGTGACTTTAATTGTTGCAGTTTGTGGGTGAACCATTGTTTTCAAATATAGACTGAATATTTTTGGTGTTTTACAAGTTTTGGGACTGTTTTACTAATCTTCTTCGAGACAACCCCTGCTTACTAACGTAAACCATAATAAGTAGGTCAACTTCAACCAAGCCCAGGGACGACCGAGACCTTCGACCTTCAGCTCACGAGACCCCACATGTGCCCCCAATATGCAACGGCTGGTTGTTAGATAGCAAGCCCTGTTACACTTGGTTCAGTGCCCAGGAACTACAAGATGTGTGGTCATACTTTTGACTAGATCTATATATTTTGTCCATTGTGGAAGAAAATGATGCTATTAAAATGTGAAAACTTTAAACGCGTTTTTCTCAGTTTTAACTTTCGTGGGGTGACTGTCTTCAAACTGATATAACTTCGTCACTAATTAAGGTATCTTAAAAATTTAAACTGTTTTATGTTCAGAAATGGCTGCTGCAATTGAAAATGGTGGTATCTCAAATTTGACAAATTTCACCATGTGCCTGGTTTTCTCAGGCCGCCTCACACATGTATATCATAGTCATCAATAAATATTCAGGGTCTTCATTCTCCATCTAGCTGACAATGAAGAAATCTGCTTTATAATATTTTAGTACAATATTATAATAATAATAATTGTAAATTCTATTTTTGCCGCAATTCTTACAAAAACAATAAATCTGTGGCTTGATGCAAGAGCTTTATGAGCCACACAGTTGTTAAAAAAATTGTATTGTCAAGACTTTCGATAAATGAGACACTTCTCAACCTTGAAATCTTGTTCATTAAACTGGAGAGAATGCTGTCCAGATATTTCAAGTTGATGGTTTTGGTCTTAGGACTTCAATTTCAGATGCATTTTTCTCAAGTTCACAGTGTGGGTTGTCAGATTTTTGCATGGGACCACAGAAGTGCATTTTAGACCCTTGGGATAATCTTTGTGTCTGAAGCTAGGAATGCTTAAGAATGACACAAAACTCATTATGTTAAGTTATATCCCATATTAAATTTCTCAGGTGAAAGAGTTCAAACTGAAACAGAGCTGGAAAAAGGTGTTAGCACAAGACACACAGGTTGCTCCAGGAACTTTACGAACTTACCACATGAACAATGAAGAGGAGACAGAAGTGGAGAAGGATGAGATGGTTGAAGGTATGAACTATCTTTGATGTATTCAGTAGTCAGTAAACTAAACCGGGTGTTTTGTGCAGGGTTGCCATAGACCTGGAAAATCCGAAAAAGTCTTGGAAAATTTCCATCAGTGTTTCCAAGATTGTAGTAGTGCAGGAAAGCAGGCTGAAAGCTAGAGTTATTTTTATGAACATAACACTAGTTTTCAGCAGTCATTTTTTTTTCCAAAATTTTGTGGAAGACAAGGTTGAAAAAAAAAACCTAGTCTACAGTCATATATGTGACACTGAAAAGCAGTACCACAGTTATACTCATTTGTGCATAAACTGGTTGTTAATGCTAAAATCTGAAGTTTAAAGACTATATGTATCAACCACTTTTATATGGTATACATACAAATTCCCTCACAGACCCAGAAATTCCTTCATTTCAGAGAAAAATATATACCATCTCTAACAACTCTAGGTGGCAACTCTGGGTGACATCCTGAAGTATATAAGTCAGTAAGGAAGTGACACTATAAGAAAGATATATTGCAGTGGAATATAATCGGTTCATCTGTTACATCTACAGGTTATCGCTATGGGAACACCATTGTACCAATGTCAGAGGATGATAAAGACAACATGAAATACCAGGCTTCAAAGTGTTTGAAGGTTTTGGGGTTCACTAAGTCAGAGAACGTGAGTTGCATTTTATGTGTTTTCTTGTTCATGAAACCATTTTTTTATTGCAGACATTTCTGTATGTGCTTCATTCCCAATTCAAACCCCAGTGAAGAGTTTAATTATGTTTGAGCTTCATGCAAAATAGTGCTTCTTTTTTTGTCTTTGCATTCATCCATTTCAGAAATTCATTGTAAGTTGTGGTGCTCTACTACTCCCTCTCCTCCTTCTCCCTCATTTTCCGTGTCAGTTCCATGGTTACCATCTATGGGCTGGAACCAAAATTCTGGCCTATAGACACCAAATGAAATTAGAAAGACTGCAGTGGGCCAAACTGGTTTTCTTTGTAAAGCAAATCTGCTTTACATTTTGATGTATATGTTAATATGGTTTTGGGCCTCACAGGTGTCAGGTCTGGCCACCTTATACGAAGGTCAAAGTGTAAAAATGCAAAATTCATATATCTTATTTTGCCTTTGAACTTGTGGTTGTTGTAAAGCACTTTTTTTTAATGGATAGTTTCAGATGTTTTTTATTATATCAGTTCTTTCGAATCATCTAAGTAATCAGTAAGACCTGCCTGAAATGACTGGCAATTATTTATTATTTACTCTCATGTACCGCAGCCAAGGCAATTTTCCTTTCTAAGGATAATAAAGTCATTCTTATCTTATCTGATCTTAATTGGCATTGGAAGACTGAGTATTTTCGTACCAATTTGATTTAAAGGTGAAAAATAATCCAGTCATTTCTCATTATTTTCAGTTCAAGAGACATCATATCCTTGGCGATGGAGTCTTGAGTGTCACTGCAGAAAAAGGAGATGAGGTCAGACTTTGCAACCTAAACATGTTGTTGATCGTGTCTCTACAGTGTTACAACATTGGTTTTTATTTACTAACCGAAACCATAGAATATGAATTAGTCATTCTATAATTTTGACTTAGCAGCATAAGCGATATAACTTGAACCTTGAAAAACTTGTTTGCAGTTCATTTTGTGATTTAAACTTACATGCAACAGTTATGTTTTCCATTATATGAATGAAACCTTGCAACAGTTAAAAGTTTTTGTATTAAGTAACTTGGAGCTTGCAGCATGAATGTATACATTTGGTAGCTGGGACCTTGTAAAATAAATAGACTTTATGCTCATTGTGTAAATGAAATTTTATATCTGAAACTGGCTCAATACAGAACTCTTTGCGGTGACTCTTGCCCCAAACCTATAGTTGAGACCAGTACTACTGATCTAAGCTGGGCTGCTGCACTATAGTGCGTTCACAAAAAGATGAACAGAGATTTTTAAAAATATCTTTTTTCCTATTGAATGGATTGTTTCCAAAATTTGCACAGACTTCTAAACCAATTTGTCTTAACAGAAAATATTTTTTTCACATCGTCTTTGTATCTGTGGTAAAAGTTTTTTTCTTAAACATTAGGAAATAAACGATAATAGGTAAGTTTCTCAAACATGCATAGTTTTACAGTATGAAAGTTGAAAATGTAAACATTTAGGAAAACGCATATGTAGAAACTGCTTAAACGTAATGATCACAAAAATAATTTTCAAAAACCGCTTTAGAAGCCTTCACTTAAAGGCAACAAATTAATGCAAACGAGCAGAACAAAAACAGGATAAAAACTGAAAAGACTTATATATCTAGAAGTAGTGTTGAAATCAAAACCATTTTGGCATCTGAACGTAGGGGCATATAAAATGTGCATTCAATAGCATCGAATGTGTGAGACATTGCCATTGAATAGAACAAGGCTGTAGAAAATAAAAGTATCTAGTGGTACATAGAAAACACTAGTGGTGCATTTTTGGTTGTTGCATGTGAGTCATAATGTGGAAATGTGCGCACCTACTAGACATTTGCTAGAAATGTGATGTCTGTTGTGAAAATCAGATTTGAGAACTGAGCAAAATGGTCGCAGCCATCTAAATCTTTTAAATTTGTCAGTGGAACTTTTTATCAACGGCGGCCGTGTATTGGAGGAGGATGTGGCAAGAATGAACTATTTAGTAATTTGGTGCTCAATTTTTCAAACATAAAGAAATAAGATAGTTTATAAGAAACATATATTATTAATATAGTCTATATACTTCGGAATCCTAAATTTCCATATATGTATGCAATTTTCTTTAAGCAGGATGATGCAAATAATCAAAATGCATCAAGACGCTACTGAGGCGCTCTCCTATGACGTCACACCACTGTAAATACACTCAATTTCTGACCAGGCCGCAGATGTAGTTTTTTACTAACGATTATTGAGAAAACTTTTACAATGAACATAGAGGAGGGGGGCAAAAAATATTTTCTGTTGAGACAAATTGATATAGACAACTGTGCAAAGTTTGGAAACAATTCATCCAGGAATAAAAAACTTCTGTTGAAAAACCTTTGATCAAACAATGGTGAACGCACTATAGTATGCTGTCCCCAAACATTTATATTCATAGTATTAGTGGTATTTGTGGTTTGTATCTAATTCTAAATGCTAATGCTTAGTATCACTGGGAGAATCCAGTGGTTATGTTAATTTTCCATTTCTTTGTCCTGGTTTAATCAGCTTTCATTATGAAGATGAGGGTGGGAAAAAAAAGAAAACATCAATGCAGCATAGCTTCTTAGAAAAATGAAAGGGAACAACTTGCTGAGAAAAATAGATTATAATGAGATTGTTAAAGTGTTGGACATGATAATGTTAAATCAGCATAATGAAATCGTCACTGAAGTTCTCTTTTTTCCTTTTCAGGCAGCTGCAGTTGCTCTCTCTGCACTTATCAATGCTTTGTATGAGACAAACACAGTGGCCATTGCTAGAAGAGTCTATGCAAACAACTCTGCACCCAGACTTGGCTGTCTCTTTCCACACATCAAGGCCAAATATGAGGTCTGATATCTATCCACGTGTAATGTTTGCAATTATTATTATTATAGTTCAAGTTCAAGTTTATTTAGGCCGAAGCCAATCACTTTACAATACATATCAACAGTTCAGAAAGTATGAAGAGGAAGAAATAAAAAACAACAAAAACAAAACAAATTAAAAAAGGAATACTCATACCTTTGTACCTATCTGCCAAAATTGATAATTTGCCAGGAGATGCAGTTTTTACTTGCCAATTTTGTAGCTTTTTAAAATATTGAAACAGAGTATAGCTAATTTCCGTGTCTGGTTGGGCTCGTCTGTTTGAAACATATTAATAAATCGTACCATATTTAGTAATATGAACGATTATAAATAAGTAGGTAATCTAAGTCCACTTCAATAGTCTGTGAACAATTAAGTCTCCAAGTTAGCAAGACACAAATCTTAGGGTTAGGTGGGGTGGGCTGAGGGGGATGAAGTGATATCTAACATCTATGATGTTTGGATATCTTCTTCTATCTTTAAGATATTTCATTAGTTCAGCATGTCTTGTTTGGACTGTGAGTTACTTTGTATTAGATTATTATGATTTCCTCAGCTTTCAACTTAATATTCTTTTCTCTTGATTCCGCAGTGCCTGTTTTGGGTAGAACTGCCCTTTGCAGAGGATATCCGAACATTTACATTTGGAACGCTTCCTTTGACAGAGGAAACAACCGTTAATAAGAAGTACAAACCCACAGGTTTGTTTGTCTTCCTTACTTCTGATGTGGAAAAGAAAAGTAGATTCACATGCAGTGATTTCAGTGAAAACATGATGAAACCACATGGCTGTAAACATTGCTTGAGACCAAAATTTGATGGGGCTAAAATTTCAGTGGATACTGTGGTAAAACTTTTTTTTTTTTTAATAGTGCAGTCATCAGCATTAGTTGGCTGGGGAACAATGATTACAGTATTTTCTCTAGGTTATATGAGTTAGAGGGGATGTCTTCCCCCACCTTCCCCTTACTCGCACCCCCACCCCCCTCAAAACTTTGAGGTAAATTTTTAAAGGGGTTTTAAACTTTTCTTAAGTAAGGCAAACTTTGGAGCACAAGAAAAAAGCAGTGCATCTTAAATGTATTTTTAGGGAGGGTTTTGACATTAAAGTCATCATAATCGTATGATGGAGAAAATACTGTGGTTATGATTTATTTTCAGATCAAAAAGAGGTTGTTCCAGGCCAGCTCAGGCTCTTTATGGGGAATACGAGACTGAAATAGTCTGTTTGTGAATTAGTTGGCTGTAAGAGGAATCATTGAGGAAATTGTTGAATTTGTTGTGTACCAAATTAGAATTACACAGCTATAAATTCACTTATCAACTTGCACTTTTGCAGAGGAGCAACTGAACTGCCTTGATGACTTGATCACTAATATGGATTTAAGCCAGGCTCTGGAGTAAGTAGAAGTCTTTTTTTTTGTCGAATCTTTTAGGTTAACTTTGCTTGGTATTATTTTCTTGGTGGAAGTTGGTTTACTATAGCTGAATCATAAATTGAATGTGCTGAATCAGAACCTGCCACAGAACGATCTAAAGGACCCACTAGAAAAGTAAAGAGTATACTTTAAAATCCAGCTTCACAAATGGGAACAGTATTATGATTATTTGAAGAGCATGTTTTTTCAAAGCTCAGTGACTGTGCTTTCTTTGAAAAATGAGTTAGATGATATTCAAAAGTAGCTTTTTTTGTTTATTCTTTTTAAAACACCATTGAGCTTGATATCTGCATAGCTTCAGGTGTTGCGATACTTAGAATGGAACAAAAATTCAATGTTGAAGAGTTATTTCTCTTACATGAATTCCACTTACTTCAAAAGCATTTCACCGTGCACTTAATAAGTTTTTGAAAAAAAAATATGGTTTTCAATTTGATGTGAGGAAAGTCCAAAACTTTGTGGATAACTCTCTTTCACCCAAGACAGTTGTGCAGAGTACAAGTGGAGAGCTAGGTTTGCATACTCAGTATGCTGAGTATGCAGTAACAGTAACAGAATGATGATGAAGTTTAGATTTATCTTGATCACTTCACAGGGATGAAGATGGTGACAAGGAAGAGGCACTGAAGCCAAAGATAACTTTCAACCCGTACTTCCAAAGAGTGTATCAGGTAACTTATTTCATCATCTGACAGCTCTGCAGAGATGGAGCAGTTTTTTAAAGGGTGATGTATACGACTTCCCATAAATGTGGACTGAGGATGAATCAGAGCTGCTGTGATGTTAGACTCGATCTTGAGCTGGCCTAATTTTTTTTTTTTTGTTTTTTTGAATTTTTGTTCTTTTAAACACATCCAAGGTGGGCACAGACCTGCAGAATCTGGAAAAAAAATTGACATTGGTGTTTCCAGGTCTGAAAAATACACTAATCAGCAGAAATGGTCAGCTCTCATAAAAAAAATCATAGGAACGTAAAAACTGTTGGCTTGATAGTCAAGAAATTTCTTTGGTCTGGAGGTTATCTTCCATAGCCATGTGTCGGCTAGAGTGAAAATTTCCTGATCATTCGATAAATTTCGTTTGATAAAAAGCCATAATGATGGTTTTAAGTATGGTTTGGTCATGGCAAAGTATTGAACCGTCTGGAAATATGTAAAAGTTGTAGGGAAAAAAAAAAATTAACACTCATGGCAACCTTGCTATCACTGTCAGTTGCTGTCATTTCTGGTACTGTTAGGGCTTTTAATCTGTTGTCAAACAGTAGAAAGCTGTAACTAATTGTTTGCATGAGATATGTCTTTAAGAGTGTTTTTCTTTATCATCCTCATAACAATGCTTATGAAATGCTTTTCTTTCCCATCCTGGTATCAGTGCTTACAACATCGTGTGCTGCATCCAGATCAACCACTTCCAGAGTTGTCCCCTGTGATTGCCAACTACCTTACTCCACCTCCAGGGATAGCCGGTGCCAGCAAGCCATGTTTGGAGAAACTACATAAGCTGTTTAAGTTAGAAGTTGTGGAGAAGAAAAAAGACCAGGAAACTGGAGAGACTATGTTCAAAGAAAAGTGAGTTACTTCCAATTTCTTTGACATTCATGGCAAGAGCGGTGTATAGGAAGGGAGATTTTGGATTAAAACTCTTTAATAATGTTTTTACTGTCTCCAAATAGTGCAAAATACTTTGGTGGATGGTAGATAATATTAAAAATGAGTCAATCAGTGTCTCTCTATAACTGTTGTTCTGTCTTGATTATTTTGTAGGTTCATAGGGTGCACTCTTTTGTTGCATAATCCTTCTTTATTCTTTGTTTATGCCAGAAGCAGCATGGAATTTTGCAGTCAGTTCGTTGTCATTTCTTTGTGCTAGTATCTCAGCAAAAGCTTTGGTTGTTAGTTAACATCAGCCTGTCCCTTTTCACACTCCTGTGACCAATAAGCATGTCTAGGGAATTATATCTGCCTAGATGCTGCCATCTTGTTCACCACATCAGCTCTGTCTTAACTTATAACCTATATAACCTTTTCACATCATGCCACACCTTTTGGGAACATCCTAAATAACAACTAATACCAGCTTACAGCTCGCTGCTAATCTCATACATTACTGTTGTCAGAAGCTCGATTACATTTTGTTCAATTACCATTTTCAGTTACTGAACTAAACTGGAATCAGGCACAGTGAAAAAATGTGTTCAGTAGGAAGACAAGAGCCATGACCAGTGTGATGTGAAAAGATTAATTTCACCAGATATCTCATAGAATAAAATAAACAATGTAGTAATGTTGCCTCTTACAGCACAGCCGATGCCGGCCCACCACTTAAGCGACAGAAGTTGGACGACGATTTGGCTGGAGGCTTGCAGAACATGACAAAAGCTGAAGTTACAGAGGTAAGCTTTATGCTCAAAGTCTGCATTCCTTAATGCCAATATTTTCATCATTTAACAAGAGAATGTAAGTGTTTTAACTTCAGGAGGCTGGATTCTCAGCGAGCTAAGACTGTTCATAGTTATGCTCGGCCAAATTCCTGGTCAGCTGAGACAGATCACACACACATGAACCTGTTTTTGCTCAGATTCAGGGGGCTGTATAATTCAAGAGGCCAGGTCATACAGCATTTTGCTCAGCATAATATTACTGTATTGATAACGCAGATAAGATTTATCTTGTCTGCTTCACCTTGACTTAATGGATTGTTACTGTTTGACAGCTTTCAAAAGGAAAAGTGCACTCTTATTTACAGGAGTGACTGTAGTGTGGTGTTTCTATTTTTCAGGTTGGTTCTGCCACGCCCATTGAAGACTTCAAAGCTCTGATAAGTAGAAAAGACAAGGATATGTTTGATGAAGGTTTGAAGGAATGCATGTTGTGGATTGTTTTTCATTTTATGACTTGATGAGATATTGAGAAAAGGCAAAAGGACTAGACTTTCAGATTTTATTTTTCCATTTTCATGTTCTGGTTGGTGGAGGGAGGAGGGGTGGTGTGAGGGGTGTCAGAATTTTTTTGTGTTCCCGAGTGACTAGAATTCACCCTTCAATACTATTATCTGTAAGGAGATAGTCCCAACTCATCCTCATCATTCAGGTTAACTGTTTAATCTGGAGGCTTGTGTTATCCCTTGGTTTCAGCTAAATGTAGGCTGTTCATATTCTTACTATCTCTGTCATAATCTAATCAAAGAGCGTCTTTCTGCACATTTATTGAAAAATGACTTGGTTCTCTATTGTATTAATGATGCATTATTTTTCATTAAGTCATTTCGAATCCAAGCTTGGCTTGAAATCTGGATTTGCTCAATAGTTATGACATGTTTTTAAAATTGAAAAATGTACTTGTGAAAAGCTGTCATACTTTCATATTTTCCCTTTATTTCAAAATCATTCATTGTGACTGGAGTATGTAAGAACGTTTGTTCCATTAAGACCAGCTTTTATTAGTTCAGGGACATTATTGGCTGATCTTTTTTTTTTCCTATTTGTGAACAAAGTCATAAAAGTCAAGATCTTTCATGTTTGTTTCAGCATGTCAGCAGATGCAAAAATGTGTACAACAGATTGTCATGGAATCCTTTGGGCAGCAGTTCTATGGAAAGGCAATGGATTGTTTGAAGCTTTTGCGACAGGAATGCATAAAGGTGGGTGAAATTTGCGTAGCAACATTATCATACGTCTGATCACACTGGAAGTTGCTTGAGGTGATGAAGGATGTTTCTTCCAAGTTTCTACAGCAGATAATCTTGTAGTTTCAGCAGGATGACCACACATATTTCAACTTTTTTATTCTAGTACAATAATTTTAATGTATTTCACTATGTATATGACGTGATGACAAAGCTTCCATTAGGAGTGAAAAAATTAACATTTCTTATCTTTAACACAACCAACAGCCCTCATTCTTTCTCAGGATATCGTGTTACAGCAAACTACACATGGGAAATCCCACGGTTACATCTCAAGATCAGGATGTTCCTCATATCTTTGGCCTTAGATTATGAAACTCCTCATATCCATGTAGCCACAGTCATTGATCAGGGAACATATTCACATAGCCACAGCCCTGGATTAGGCATAGTCACATAGCCACAGGCCCACCTCGTGTCCATATAGCCCCAGCCTTAGGTTAGGGAACTTCTCAGATCCACAAAGCCTCAGCCATAGATAATGTATTGTTGCAACAGCCTGCACTCTTGTGTTGACACCATAACTATGTGTTCTTATTCCTCCTGTGTGATTCCAGAAAGCTGAACCCAACAACTACAACAAATTTCTTCACACATTCAAAGAAACCTTGATAGCCAAAGCAAGAAGGGATTTCTGGGACCAGATAGTCAAAGGTAAGAGTCTTAGATTGTATTGTAAAACCTTGAGTCACAGGATGATAGAGTCCTGAAAGTTTGTTGAAAGTTGTAGAGTTCATATTTTAAAAACAAAAATGTAAAAATAATTTAGGTAATTAATTTGGAAAGTGCATATTTTGGATGCTCTAGGCATTTTGGGCCCTGGATATTTTCTCAGTTGCTTAAAATGTATTCAAATACAATTAATTTGACATGTGTCGATGTTGCAAGAGTTCATCTTCTTTTCACTCAAAAGTTTCTTCGTGGAACCAGACCTATTGTTTATATTTCCTTGTAAAAAAATTGGCCAATCAAGTTAATATTGAGTCAGGCAATGGGACTGCTGAGTTTATCTAATTTTTTAGCTCTGAAGTTACATGTGACATTAAGTTAAACCAATTGGGTGAGTGGAAGTCTTTGTATTTACGAACTTCTTCATATAGTTCCCCATCCTACATGCCAGTCTCTCATTAGTTTCCTATTTTCATTTATTTTTAAGCTACTCTGCATTTTTAATTTGGTTTCCTTTCAGAGAAGCAAAGTTTGATAACTAAGCAAGAGTGTGAGGACAGTGGAGTTACAAAGGAAGAAGCAGACCAGTTCACTGCTGGTGAGGTGAAACCAGAAACCACTTCAAATGTGCAGGAGGAAGAAACAACAGATGATTTGCTAGACCAGCTTTGAGTTCTTGTGTCTTTTCTTGCTTTTTAAGGACTCTGCAAACTGTGGGAATTGCAGTTATGTTGATCAAAATGCCTGTTTGAAGGTCTCTAGAGGTTAGGCAGCTCCAAGTAATGTGCATATTATCATTTGAGTTCAGACTGAAAACTATTATGACAGTTTTTTTTTTTGTTTTTGCCTTTTTTAAACATGTGACACGGACTGTTGTGGTATTCCAAAAAATATATCAGTTCCCTCAACTTAACATAATGTTGCACCTTGTCACATGGCTGTCAAAAATCAAAATTCCTCGAGGTTCCTCAGTTGTGTGAAGCATCGTAAACATGTCCACAGTTGTGAGTCTTAAGAAGAAATTTGTGGCAAATTCACCAGGGATAGTAGGAAATAGCAGTGGGTCAGATCTTCAACAACTTGCTTCCAAATTGTTCTTGTATCATATTCCAATTCGTCCACCTCAGAGCCAGTAAATATGTTCAGTGTACAATAAGGGTAGTGTCAGCATATGCCTTACAGTGCCAGGATACTAGACATTTTACACGGAAACAGCGGCACTTCTCTTTTGCAATTTCTTGGAAATCTAAGAATGTTTCTCTGAAAGATAATTCTGAATATCATTCTGATGAACATCAGATCTGAGATCTGAAAATTCATAAAAAGTAATCACCACCGATGTGTGTGCAGATTTGACACGCCTGAAGTATTACTATTACTAAATCTAGGTGCTTACTGGCATTATCTGAACTTTGGGCCCCTTAAGCCTTTCCTTTTTTTTTTCTTTCTCAGTCTTCATCTCAGAGATCAGCATTTATTCACCACTGACTTCATTGTTCTAACACAGTACTTCATTATGTTAACCACATGATAGACTTGAGGCCAAAGAAAGTTCAGAGATTTTTGTGGAAAGTAAATTGTGTCTTGGAGCCACTATCCCTTTGTATGAGCAGATCCACTGATTCATGAAATTTCCAAACAAGGAGAATAAATTGCCTATAATGAAAGCCAAATGGCAACCAGTGGTTAGAACAGCTGTTGCAAGAAATATCACATCAGTAACTACAAATGATTATAATGCAGTTAGTTTGAATAGGACTATGTACAATTTTGTTGTTACTTCGTAGTAGGGTTCAGCAACTTATCTGGTCTTCTTTGAAGATGTGCTCAGATAGGTGGAAAGAAAGCATTTTGCTGTTCAGAACTTTTTTTTTTTTAAATTCTTATGGCATAAATATTTTGGTGGGCTTTTCCAAATCACACAAACCATACATATGTTTATATGTACTTGATATCTAGGAAGAACAATGTTTGGTTTTGGCCAAAGGAAAATGCAAGGAGATAAAAATGTTATAGCTTTACTCTACATGAATTGGACTGTAGCAAAAGAGAGATTTTACCTGGATGTTTGTTGTTTGAAATTTGTATGGCTTACAATAAACATACTGTTTTGTAAAAGAAGACCGTAAATGTCTGTAGAAACTTTGTCACAGCCAAGAACAGGTTTTTGAGTTAAGACTATCCAGATCAGGCTGTTTGATGGTAGAATTTTTAGCTGAGATTTTTATGTGTTCCATTGGCATAATTATTATTGCCCATTAAAAGGAAGCTACAGGCTGTCTTGAAATCAGTGAGTGCAGACAAGACCTAAACCCTAAACAATGCAAGTTGATGAATGAGTGAATTGATTGATGTGATGAGAGGGTCTGTTTGAATCTATTCAGTTTTCATGTGTCTTCAGTCATATTGAGGTTGCCACAGGCATGTCTGTTTAAAGTAAATACATCTTGTTAAAGTAGCATTGGAAAAGATTTGTATATAACATGGAAAGTTATCATTGCTGCTGGTTGTTATATCCATTGACATTCAAATCTACATTCTATACTGTTTATGAACTTATCATGTCCACATTTTGAACTGTTTATTACATTTCTTTGTCCACAATTTTTATTGTTTTTTTAAAGTTTCATGCCACATTTTGTATCATTTATTAGATTATAATGTCAGCATTTCTTGGTACTGTTTATTAAATTAGTACTGAACTTAATTGAGTTGTGGATTTGTCTTGCTTATCAGTCTTTCGTGTGGCCAAGATTGGTTGCTGTGCAGTATTATATACAGTTGTCACCATATATTCAGTTAGCTTCATTTCATTGCAACATCTTCAAACATCAGAATTTACAGTATTTTCTGTACAATATCACTGGATAATAGCACTTCCTTTTAACTTTCCCATTCTGCAGAGAAGTTGTGATTTAAGCTTCCAGACATGTGAATGATATGAACTGTGATGCTTGTGGATGGAATAGATGCACTGATCTGCCTGGTTGGTCCCCCTGTAAGTCCCTGGTTTATGAACATATCTTTTGGCTTATGTTCACTTTTAGCATCAACAAATAAAGAAATGATGTTTTGCCATATTTCCTGAGCATTCTTAGCTGAAAACAGTGATGAATGTGCAGTGGTATGTTTCAGAGTTGTGTGTTCAGCTTTAATTTACATGTACTGTATATTATTACATGGCAGCAATCCCCTGGCAGTTCTCTGTGAACTCTCTTTTGATAGCCTTGCCATTGATGCATCCACAATTCTCACAAGTATATAAAATATGATCAGTTCCAAAAACTTATAAAAATTTAGTTTTTCTTGATCAGCTATCAGTTACACGCACAGAAATGTCCTTTTTTTTTTTTTTCCCCAACAGATTTGCATCTTCCTTCTTTACTTGTGGACATCACATGAAAAGGGCCATTATCATCAGTGCAGCTAGAGAGATTTTTTTTCTATCAATAACAGTTGCATGAATCAATTTGTTGCTATATTGTGTGCCACTGATAACTTTCATAACATGATAGGAGCATGGATTTCAGATAATTTCTTACCACTCACCCCAGGCAGATCAATTTTAAGAGCATTGAATTTTAGTAAACTACACTCTACATAAAATTTCATTATGTTTCCTTAAAATAAAATCAACATAAGAAGAAAACAGTAGGGTTCCTAATTCATATTCATTGTTTTTATTTTCTAAATTTCATTTCCCATTAAAAAGAACAAACATTTTTAGATGGCTAGTTACTGGCTCAAATTATATGTACTCCACAAAACATTGCTTCATTCTTAATATGGGATTAGTAATTCTGTCCAAGGTGATCATACCCTTAGGACAGCCCTGTAGATAATGTAAAAAAATGTTCACAGGAAACAGCATGGGATGCAAACTTGGTACAGTATTATAATAAGTATTTCAGAGTGTATGTATAACTATCATTCTTCTTTACTTGCTGGTCAAAAAGATGTCGTTTATGTTGTACTGTATGAACGATTCCACAGCCACTATAGAAGGTACTGTACCAACATAAGGGTCATGAATGTAAGTCTCACCACATTGTTCTTTCTCTCCTTCTGCTTTGTGTTTTGATCTCTTTCTGCTTTGTGTTTTGATCTTTTTCTTATTTGTGTTTTGATCTCTTTCTGCTTTGTGTTTTGCTCTCTCTTCACTACCCTTTCATTTTTTTTCATAGGGCTATCTACATTCCTTATTTCTATTCAAAATGTTGCATCCCCCCTTACCTTTGCGGGGCTTTCCGTCTATGCAGACCCATTACCTCACTTCCATTCAAAGTCTGGTACTAGGCCTTCTTAAAGGGTTTACAGGGCAAGTCTAACCCAACCGCCCGAAACAGGATTCTGTTTGTTTGATTTTCGGTCAAAGTGTCAGATTCAGAACTGTCAAATCTGTACATTTCACAGTACAGTATACAACGGTTAAACGAAAGTATCGCTATAACGAAAGAAAAAAAGAAGCTAAGTTTATGTTATTCCTTTTAGGCTTTTCTGTCTAAGTCTAAAACGAAGCTCTGTATAAATGGAACACAAGTCTGATCCGGTGGATTTCGTTTTAACCATTGAGCTAGCGAGTATGCCAGTGCTTCTGGCCACAGTGGACGCTGAACCTGTACAGTATTTTGGGGCTATCAGTGTCAAATGTGGACAAGTGGAACTAAAGGGAGATGTGCGGAGTGGGGAGGGGGGGAAGGAGTCACTGACCAACCACATTCCGTTTATAGGTGTTACGACTTTAAGCGCATTATATAACGCACTGAGTGATAAGCCAGATTAAAAGGCCTAGTCGCAGTTTGACTTGAGTGCGCACGTCGTTACATTTGAATGGGATACATAATGTATAGGGCGAATAGAGGACAAATCGACAGTGCACTGCCTTTATAAGCTTAAAAAAAAACAACAACAAACAACTCAGTTTAGATTCCTCTTTCTCAAGTGAGAAAGTAAACAAAAAATATATAGAAAGCGTAGATCCATTGACTAGTTTGTGTGTTTGGAGGTGGTGGGAGGGGGAGGATTCGGGAAAGGGCGAGCTCAGTCTCTTTTAGAACTCATGGCATTCCAGCCATTTATGACCTTTTGAATACTGTCACCATAAGTATGCTTTGTAAGTAAAACGATGATTAATAAAGGATTGACTAGTTTCGGGTTTTTTTTTTGTTTTTTTTTTTTTTGCAATTTGTGTAGAACCGTTGTACCGTATTTAGAATAAAAAAAAAAAAAACGATTTGTCGAAGACTTTTCATCCGCGAAGCTTGCTCGAAGACCTATTCAGACAACTTGCGCATGACTGGCTGTATGCGTAGACAAGATAGAGAGGTTAATGCCCAACCATAAAAACGAGTGCATGTATAAATACTATAAATGTGTATCCCTCCCCCATATTTTTCTTTCCCTCCACCCCCACCCCCCAACGGACTGACTGGCTGCTGCGACGAGGTGTAATACAGTACTGTATTATAATGTACGTGTCCCCGTTTATCGTAGACAAATT
>JAWQUT010000045.1:1314394-1326380 GCA_033807755.1 Ellobium chinense | reverse complement strand
GCTCCGCAAGCCTAAGTGATTTCCATGACGAATATACTGTACTAACTTACTACATTTTACATGCAATACAGTATTATATCATTTGTATGTGTCGCCGTTTATCGCAGACAAGATGCGAGTTAGTGCCCTATCCATCAAAAGGGGACTTTTCCCCAACTCTTATGAGTCGAACCGATTCCCATGACGGATATATATAAATAACATACTACATGAAATACGGTACTGAATCATGTGTATGCGTCGCTATTTATAGGGAAAAAGATAGAGGCTAGTGCCCTATTCATTTAAAAAAAGTGGGTGGGGAGTCTGCCCCCCCCCTTCCCTCTACTGCCACTCCGCGAGCCTAACTGGCTCCCATGACGGATACTACATTTAATAGAGTACTTTATGATGTGTACATGTCGCCCTATCGTTTACTACGCCGCTGAAGCAACCTGCAGAAAGCAGCTTTGGATGGAAGGGGGCAGAGGTAGAAGAGATGGTAAGAAGGAGATATGGTAAAAAAGGAGGAGCTAAAAGGTGGAATATGACAAGACAATTTTTTTTTTGAAGGGGGGGGGNAAGGGGGGGGGGGTCTGCCCCTTGGGAAGGGAGGTTGATTTCAAGGCAGATGAGGAGGAGGCGCCAAATCTTATTCTAAGTTTGCTCCTGAGCATTAGATGCCCTCGTCCAGTACAAACTGATCGAAAATAGAATAAGCGAATAACACCATTTGCCATAGGTGAAAGTAAATAATACCAAGTCAAAGCCATCAAACCTAATGTCATAGACGTACACAGTGATCTCTGGTGTCTTCTTAATTGACTACAACACGTCCTGTAAGCTGTACATTGTAGTTTCATGCGAGAAGTTAGCCAGTACATGTACCTCTCTCGATTTGAATATTCAGGATTTGTCAAGCTTTCTTGTTCATTCGTCCCGTCATTTGTTAAATACAACAACAACAACAGTAACAACAACAATAATAGTAACAGTAGCAACCTTTTTTGTTGCAATTTATATGTTGTTTATAGTAATGTGAGACAAAGATAGCAACTGCAAATGCCACATGTTGCGACATTTAATACTAAGACTTGATGTATATTTAAATACATTCGCTCATCTTGAGACATCAGTCAGATGCCTAGATTCTTAAAATTGGAACGTGTACAAGTCCATTTGTAAAGAAAAACCCTTACGACATTAGTAAACATCGCCACCCCAAAATATTCTCCTCCCACCTTTATTTTCCCATAATATGCAGTCTCTCTATTTCTCGTTCTCTGCTCACTTTTCAGTGGTTTACTGGCGACAAAGGGCATGGCAAACACGCAATATCGCCACCGTCTTCATAAGAATGTGAGTTAGGGGAAAAGGTCATTCTCCTTTTCGCCCTGTTCTTCGTTTCTTCTTAGGCCCACTTCTCATCCTCAAGCAAAGGATAATGCAGGGCATGCCGAACTTGCAGTGCCCCTATACAAATCTTGACAGGAACTAATTTATAACAAGATACTGGAAAAGGTGATACATCGAAATAATATCACGCCTTTTGTAATAATTATCATCTGTCATTCGGCCCATACCGGTAACGGTCGCTTAAATACAATAAAAAACGCTTGTCCGCGCCATGTGAGTGCATATTTTGGTCTGTTTTGGTGGGTGTGTAAGAGATTACCAATCAGATTTCATCATTCTGTTCCAAGGCTAAGGGGGTGTGTTTTCAAGTAACCAATCAAAATCCGGTCCGTCTTTACGGCGCATGGCTTCGAAGAGTGGGCGATACTAAACGTATCGTTCAATTTATGTAAAAATGAAACTGTCGACTACATTCTACGCACAGCCATCCTTCGTTCGTCTCCGCTGAAAAATTAATACAGTAGATATCGCACACGGAGACATTTCACGATAAAATATGGTACATCAATTTATTACTCATGCCTGTAACTCCACGGGCTCGCAGTATCTCACTATAACAGTATCAGTTCAGCGTAAGATTAGTTTGCAATCAGTCACTTAAATTACATTTGACAATGATTCTAGCTACATTTTCATGAAGCAGATTTTCACCAATTATTAGATGAAGCCAGATCACGCAGAAGTGGACAAAGGAGTGATCGGGAAATCTTGATTCATTCTCAGTGGAATGACTATATCACACCTGAGAATGCTGTATTGAACTGTATCCTGGGGCTAATATTATGTAAGACAAGGAAACTATACGTGGCCAGGAACAGAGGAGGAAGTAGTGTGGGAATAGGGAGGGGAAGAATGTCTCTGCTGGAATGAGGCCATATATATTCCTAAATTCCTTAGCACAGATAAGATGACCTGTATGTGTGTTTCATTTCATACTAATGCTGAAAGTGACACAAATTTAATATTTCTTTTTTAAGCTGCACCTTTTTTGTTTTATTATGTTTTGTTTTGTATAACTGCCTCATGTTGTCACTCAAGAGCGATAATGTCGTATGTTCTTCCAATTTTGTTTAATGTGTCAGATACGTTAAGATTGCTCTAAAGTTGTGTGAGGTTCAACCGAGTATCGCTTTTGCATGATATTGTAGACAAATAATCGATTGTTCATAAAGGAAAGTCTGCCCTGGCTCTGAGGTGTATGGTAGTGTAGCAGTCGGTTGTTTTTGTGTTCGGTAAGCCTACAGTACTTTTTCAGTAGGTTAGTCAGTCCTTGGTGTGGGTCGCTGGAGGTATAAAAAAAAGACACATTCACCCGCAATCTGTTGACAGGAACGGTGGATTTAAATCTTGGCAGAGCTGCTGCTACATTCATTGTTATCTAAGGGATACAAGGTTTCTAATCAATTACTCTCTAACGAAAGCATTGTGTTCAGCCTGTAGTAAGTGTAGGTTTAGTACATGCGGTGTAGGTAGACAGTGTGAGTAGGGCAGGGTGTTCACTGGTGTGTTGTGTTTACAATTTTTTCGTAGCGTGGATCTACTTGACTGTAGCCGTGGTGTACTGTGCGTGTGAGCGGCTTCTGTTTGTAACAGTTTTGATTCAAGGTTCCAGATAATTCATTTCGCTTCAGCGGGATGCAGTCACTCCTTGGTCAGCGGCTAGTTAGCACTGGAGTCTCTCTCGCAAAGCCCAAACAGCCTTGGACCTTCGGCACACGGTATCATGCCTGCTTACCTTGTTCCAGCCAGGGGCGCCGGTCATTGAATAATGGTACTCGCAATCCTGGAACTAAGCTTACTTCTAACAAGCCAGCAAGTCAGGGATTCAACAGTTCAAGGCCAGCTGGTTCCTATACATGGTCCACCGGAGATGCAGCCTCGCTAATTCAGCCCGGATCACGGACGATTTTTGGACAACCAGACGCGTAAGAATAGAGAATAACATTGGTCAGTTAGATCAAAGGTTCTCAAACTCTGGTCAGCGTACCCATTGATGCCACCAGGCAAGCTCACATATCCCAGTCTAAAATCGCTTCTCTGGTCTTAGTGTCAAGGAGTGAACAAGTGAAGTAAAGTATCTCAATCAATCAGTGTTTTCTACTTTTGTTTATGTAGTTCACCAATCCTCTTCCATGCCCACCGTTCCACCCCCCGCCCATAATCTTCTCCACCCCCACCCTGGAATAACAGGGTGTACTCCAAGGAGAATATTGACCTCAAAATGGGAACCTTTGGTCTATGTACTGAGTAAAAACTCAATTTCAGCTTTGCTGGAAGACAGTGTGAAGAGGGCTGGGCAGAACGGGGCCTGAGTGGGTGATAGTTAAAGCCCTTTCTGTTACCCATGCATGTTTTCCCTTGTTGTACCACTACTGTATAACCCACATACTTTCACCCCTGTTGTTGTTGTTGTTGGGAAGGTGGTTTAGGGGAGAGGGGTGAATTTAACATTGAGCCTGGGGGCTTTTTTATCATCAGATTGCCACTGGCAGATGATATGATAATGCTGCAATCTAGTCTGTGAATGCTTTTGCATAAAAAAGGATATATTTTGTGTGTGTATTTCTGCTGTTATTTGTTGTTGACATAATATGACTGCAATTCATCTCTGGTTTTTGTAAGTAATTTTCCTGAAAAAAAAACAACCGGTCTTACATTAACAAAAACATAATGAGATTATCAGAAGATTGAGTCTTGAAATCCTGTTCATGAAATCCTGTTTATGAAGGGAGTCTGTGGGGGATAAAAAAGCAAAGGAAGAGAATGATCTGTCCAACTAATCAATCAGTTTCTTCCTATATTTTAGCCCAAACCTTGATAGCATGGCCATATGGGTTCCAGATACAGTGCTTGGGGCCTAAATAAGACACCTGCTTGATAGGAAGCACTATTCTCACACATATACGTTGACACATCAGTGGAACATATGGATACCATATGGGCCTCATGTAGGTACCATCTGGGAAGTGCATGGGTATATCCTGATGCTGCATGATATCTAACAAGCTATCAGGAAGTCATTCTGGCACTATGTGGAAAGTATGCAGGCTAACCCATTTCACTGGACAGTGCGAGAATACACACCAGATCCCGGATACTGTGGTTACCGCATATTTTCGAAAATGAAACACAGTGGACCCCCAGTCCCCTTGACATAAAAGGAAGTGAAATAATACTGGTTGAGCTAAAGTTGTTGTACTCACAGAGGTGAAAAAAAAAACAAAAACAAAACGAAAACGTGCAATTGGGAGGTGAAAATAAAGTTAAGGTATCAGAATGTCGAGACATAGATGAAAGGCTAAGTGAAGGGCATAGTAATCTCAAAGATCCTCCCGCCCATCCTATCCCCACCCCACCGCGTATCACTGAAGCTGCAGGGGTGCTATATACGGCCCTGTTCCTGATAGCCGTAGTCTTAATTTGGAGGCAAAAACAGCTCTGGATCCCATCCCAGTATAAAATGACACCCTGTGATTTTGTTTTTGTGAAGAATCGCGATTAAGCGGAATTGACTGTGTTACTGTAACTCTACCTAATGAGGATACTTTCTGTCCGCAAAGTGGGACACACAGTCTAGGGGCAAAATATAAAGCTAGTGGTGGATCCCCAATCCGTTATCCCCAATAGCACGGTGGGCCCCACTCCCAATGCAAAGTGACAGCAACTGCACTCAATAGAAATTCATCCGGCAGCGGGATATTTCTAGGAAACCGAGCCCGTAATGTAGACATCCTCATATAAAGATTACACTGGTGACGATTTCCGGACTTTTTGTGCTGTATCATGTACACGCTTTGGGATCCGTGAAGTCCTTTTAAGAACGATGCAGGGGCCTCTCTCAAACCGTAAGAAATTCTTGACTGGGGCAAGCTCGGTTGCAGTAGCAAGTTTAACAGTGATAATGACCATTGATCCCGCTCCTTACTAGTTCAGTGTTTATTGTAGGCCGCCATTGTATACTCGGAACAGGTACATAATAAGAATACTTAAATCAGAAGACACCTCAGAAAAATGCTACGTACACTTATCCTGTCGCTCCAACTCTCTCTGCTCTGTTACGCTTTCTTAACCATCTTGCACTTGTGTAATGCGTTCATTCACCTTGCCCAGTGCATATGTTATACCTTCCTCATCTGAACTTTCTCATTTACCATTCTTCTTCTTCTCCTCCCCCCTCTCCCCTCCTCCCCACACACCCACTCACACTCCCAACAAATACGAGGCCCTGGGCACCTGCCCTTTATGTCCATGCCTAGATCCACCACTGACCCAATTCACTCCTCATGACCTGCTCTCTATCTGGTAACTAGGTCGGGAGGACACTAACCGGAACAGAGGCACACGCTCATATAGCAATAAAATAATGAGGCTACTAGATCGGTAGATCCAGACCTAGATATCTGTACTATAACAAGTTAACTTAACATTCTCGCCCCAGTTGGGATTTCCAACCTGGAAAGTTCCTGCTCATAACCCACGCCTTACCTTCTCCGGCCTAGTCTAGTCTGGATTCTTCCGTCTCCGAAAACAAAAGAAGTCTCCAGTTTCATACGTTTGTTATTAGTAAGATCTCTGTGTGAACCATCATCTTTGCATATAAAGATTTCTTGCTTCATCGATCTTGAAATGTTGCTACGAAAAAGAACAATCTTGTGAAAGAGCGAAACTGATTTTGACAAATAAATAATTTAATGTTATACATTGAGACGCGGTAAATATGACTATTTATTGATTGCTTTTCGGACAGAGTAAATAACGGATTATGTGAAACCAGCTTACTGATACGATAGACCGCTTTCATTACACTCAACCTCATTTAATCGCAGTTCCTCGGGATTGTTGCTATTATGAGGAGCGGTAGTTATCCAGTGACGTGTGTATAGAAATGTAGTACAGTACTTTATTATGTGAAAAATGTTGCGATTACGTGTGGGTTACGATAGTTTAGATTGAGGTTAAGCGGACTTAACTGTAATCGTGAACAGAAAGGGAGGCTCTCAAACGGGAGCGCTCGGTCACGATAACCAGGTAGCCAGGTTAAACAGAGGTATTAACAGCATATTTCTGCAGGATGAGACAAGAACAAAAAAATACAACAAAACACACGGATCTTTGGAAAATCAAAAAAAGAGAGCGTCGCCTATGCAGGACTTACCAAGATAGATCTCCTCTCCCTCCCCTCCCGTCCGCTTCCCCGCACACACACACATTCACACCTGTATTCAGGAGTGTTCAAAACTTGTCCAAAATGGCCCAAACAAAATTTCAGTAAATTTACCAGCACAGCCCTGTGTTCAATTCATATGCTAAAACAGCTGGTTCTGTTCTCATATTAGTGTTCATTTCTACATCCTAAAGGTTATGACAGAGCTTAAAATATTTACAGTTTGTGATCTTGTTATAGGTTATAAACATTTTCTCCTACCCTTCCATATTCCCTGATCTGTATTAGTTGACAAAATCTACTGAAGTCCATTACTAAAGCATTATGTTTTTTTTAAAGTATCCATGACCCACAGTACCATATTTGGAGTGGAGTGGAGTGGAGTGTCCGTTCTTGTTATATGATATGCCGTAGATTTATATGGAAAATTATTCCTGAAATATACTCAGCAGTTAGTTGTTTGTTGTTTTTTTTTAAATTTTGTGCTCAGTTAAGCCCGTTTACTTAATACATGTATGCACTTAAAAAAAAAAATATTCATCCTGGTAATATACTTCTAGTCTTGGGACTTAAAGGGTTAAAGCAATATGCTGGGTAACGGAAGAGATATGCATGAGGTAACAGTAAGAACGGTTTATGATCCTAGATGTTGTGGCTGTTTGGTATATGCATGTTGGCGATTATGGTAAGTTAAAGTAGGACATCAAAACTAATTTTCCGTTTTTCAATACTTTTTCTCTCTAAAAATGATCTATGGTGCCCACCGAGTCAATTTTGCGAAGAAAGAGCATCGTTCTGTTACCGTGCGCGTAATAATGCAATAAGAAGAGCTAGAGTTACCGGATTTGGCCCTTGCGTCCAGAATTATTCCCATTCTCCGATCAGCAAAAGCCTGTGGCAAAAACGCTGACGTCACTTACGTTCCAGAAGCTACAGATACTTCTACCTGTCAATATATTAATCAGCTTTTAATTAAAGTTCTGGTATTCCAAATACAAACGTAAAGTTTGTACGTGTAAGCCAGAAAAAGTATTATGCACTTTTATTGCCCCAGCATGATTTTGTTTGGCATATCTACTGTTCACAGAGGAATTAAAACATTCATATCAACATGCTATCACCCGTCCGCAGAGTACTGGCAAGACATCTTGGCCATGTGGCAAGAACGTATTTGACGTAAGCTCATGGCCGCCACGCGCGCAGTGGGTGTAACAATTCGGACTTCGGATAATGTAACCCTGTGGGTTGTCTGGGGCCAACAGAGGCGTTATATCATTATGACAGACACCTGAAAGACTGTTTTACTGAGATAATGTAACCCTGTGGGTTGTCTGGGGCCAACGGAGGCGTTATATCATTATAAACCTGAAAGACTGTTTTATTGGAATAAGAGGGTATCGTATGATTTAATAATGGTCTGTAGGACGGTGGAGTCTTCCTGTTTCGGTATGTAGTTTGGTTGCTTTGGAATGTAACTATGTAATCCTTGAGTATCTGCGCCATTGCTGCCCACTCCTTTGCACCACGACTTTTGCCAAGAATACCACATTGCAGGTTGAAGCCGGTTTGAGGAATAGCGAAGGCACAGAAAACCATAAAGACAGTGAATGTAAATAAGAGCTCCTATCTTTTCTTCCAGAGAGGTCGTCTGGTTAAAAAAAAGTTGTTCAAGAACACAGTTGCGAGCTTGCGCATTAACGATGGAATCTCTTACCATCGTAAGAATTACATTAACTGTGCATGTTGAAAGCTATTAAGGATCCATTCAGCACCATTGCACAAATGTAACTTTTACGAAGAGATCCACTCGTTAATACACACGCTCTCAGTTATTGCTTTAACATTTCTTTTCTTCAGTGTTCCAGGTCTGTTCAGAAAGTTACATGTACCTACTGCTGCCATGCACCATCACCATACAATGAAGCCAAAGACTATAAGTAACTTTATGGTCGTTCGTGATACTGATGTGTCGGGATGTGTCTTTATTATTCATAATATACGTGTAGTTACATTGTTTTCTATACTACTGTAGTTGTCATGCCTATTAATTTTGATTGTCCAAGTATTACTCATCTGTCTCAGTAACCAGGGTCCAAATAAACTTAATGAACACATAAAAATAAGCTATGGAAAGGTGGTGGGAGGGGAGGAGGTTTGTCATCGACAATGGTCTCTTCCCCCCCCCNCCTCCTTTCATATCTCTCCCCACCCCTCACCCCAAGCAAAAGAATTGTTTCACGATAATCAATGAGTCCTAATTGTTATGCCTAAGACCGCTGTTGGTAAAAGGGCTACTTTTTTTTTTCGGAAGAGAGGTACCGAAGTTTTTACACGAGACAGTTGAGACTTTTGCGTATTAACGATGAGAACCCTTGCCATCGTAAGAATTACATTAACTCTTGCTTATTGAACGCTAAAAGGGTGCATACAATACCGATACACCAGTATAATCCTTACGACGGTAAGAGATCCCACCGTTAATGCACAAGCTCTCAAATATTTGCTGATACATGAATTTCACGGGAAGCCACGCACGGAAGAGAAAAGGAAAGGGAGACGGGGGATAGCCTAATACGATACCGTGTTTTATTCTAAGTTGTACTTACACAACATATATATGGAAATAAAACATAAACGATTAAATTATCATAATCGATGTAAGGATTGCACAGGTGCTAGATATCGAGTCTCATATAAACAACAATGGTAACCACAGGAACTGAGATAATACACGTTCTGGCTTGCTTCGTTGATGCGTGTAGATGTCCCCGTATATACGTCGGCAAGGTGACCGCGAGGTAGATGACTTGTCTCTTGATGCGAAAGATCCCGAGTTCGAATCCAATTATCGGCAGGTTTCTTGCCGAACACTGTGGTTTTGACGGTCTTTCGGTGAGGTGAATGAGAAGGAACCGGACTAGTGTTCATTTTTATTACTTTGTTTTTATTACTAAGCTTACTACAACAACAATGTTTACCCCAGAGAAGAACTTCTCACGGTGTGACCACACCCCACCCCCTCCCGCATCATGCCTATGTTCAGGACTCTGCAGTCCCTAAATCCGCTCCTGTTCATACACGTCCCAAAGGCGGGCCATCATTTTCGGAAATACAGTATTTCCAAATAATCGATATTGCAGTGTGTAGTGAATCTATGAACGTAATCTCCTTTCTCCACTTCATCACGGGCAGCAATCGTCATCGATATTTTCATTCATCTTGGCAGTGCACTGGAAATTAGATAGAGAGATCTCGCTTGTGGCACACCCACATATGGGGACATAGCATACCCACACATGGGACATAGCATACCCACACATGGGACATAGCATACCCACACATGGGACATAGCAAACCCACACATGGGACATAGCATACCCACACATGGGACATTCAACTGTTAGTGGTGTGGCCTCTGGAAAATTAGAAACGCAAATTTCAGACACAGAAGCTGAAGAACTCCGTTAGAGCACGCCACTTAAAACTATTGGCAGCTTTCCATGATGTGAAAAAAAAAANGGGGGGGGGGGGGGAAGAGAATGAGAGACATAGTGAGTGAAGAGGAGAGAGTGGGATATTAATAAATTGGCTTCATGTAACTCTAAAAGCCTCCCCCCCTCCCCTAACTCCGGGGCACAAAAGAAGAGGAAAGTTGTGAATGATCTGGATATTTCACTAATTTGAATTCAGTCGCGCACGTTGCACATCCGAGCGATATTTTTCTCGAATTTTACGAGTAAAACATTTCATTCTGCATAGCAACCTTGCAGATTGCTTCATAGTTCAAGACAGACAGCCCATGTTTGGATGAATGTTCGCAATATTAACTGCAATACATGTATTTGTCTTACTTTAGGGCTAATTTACAGTTCTACGAACATAACGATCAAGAATCTGTATAATATATACATGGACTTGGGAGACAACTTTTCTCAACTCCTCTGTTATTGTGGATTGTGGGAGCCCCAGACTTTCAGGATGAAGAAAGGACGTTCCTGACTGTGTTTTAGTCGGGTAAAATCGGCAACATACCACATTCCCTTATTTTTCCTACTTTAAATTATTTCAGTATGGGTTAATTCCGATTGCCTTTCGTGGTCCAACTTTTTCATGGTGTCTAAGTTGTTCGGCTATGATGCTTTTCAGTGCATAAGGTATTCCGTCTCTTCTAGCGCGTTGTCTATCTCTCGCGCTTTGATAATGGGACCTATATAGACCACAATCAGCATCCATGCTCTGTGAATTCAGTTTCAATCAAGTTGGTCCCATTCTTAGAATGGGGAATTAGTCTTGTATGGATATAATATATAAACGTCTAGTGTGTGAAATATGAAACCAGGTCCATTTAGTCGAGGCTGTGTCCACAGCCAGCTGTAGGCGAGGCTTCCCTTTGGACGGTAACGATCGGACGTCGCAGCTTTAAACATATAAGGCTGAATAACAGTGACTCAAAACGTAGAAAAGTAGACTACTATCTTTTTGAAAAAGTAATTTTACCTGCATTCTAGCGCCGACCTCGAATACTTTTCAGTAGTGACGTCTTCACGCTTTACTTCTCTGTAGGTCATGAATCTTTCTACCAGCTGCACCTTTCTGTAAGCTTACATATAGACCGTACAGATACATAGCACCGGTCGCGGTTCACCGCAATGCGCGGTCTTCAGAATTTCAGAGTTGTAGGCAGTGCAGGAGATTATAGGTCTATAGTGCGTTCGCAATTAAATGAACGATGTTTTTCTTTAATATCTTTAATGTCGTTTCTCCTAATGAACAGATTCGTTCGAATTGAGCATGGGTTCCCGTAAATCAGTTTGTCTTAACCACAGAAAAATTTCAGAGTTGTAGAAGTTGTAGGCAATCTTAGGAGAATATAATTATATTTCTCTGTTCTTTCTGCATAATATTATATATATATATATAATACGATCCTCTTCTCAGCGAACTCTCATTCAAAAATCCCAGCTGTCTGTTCCTTGTATGTGTTGGGGTTCTACTGTACCCCTGAGACTCTGGAGCTTAATTTCTGTAAAATGATATGCTGAAACGGTTTTTTGATGTTACTTTTTTTGTGAAACGTGAATAGAGGGGAAAGCTTGAAGTATGCGCTTACATAATAAGGCGGTTTGAAGAGAGTTATTTTTAGTAAAAGTGTCCATTGCGTGGTTCACTTTAACCCTCTAGTGCCCAGCGTATCAGATCTGATACATTTCGTGGAACAAAGAAAAAGCAAACCAAGATCATCACCCCACAATACTAGTGTGAAGTCGCATGAGCGGGCATTAGCCTGGATATAAGACTTATCAATCGCATTATTATTATTATTATTATTATTATTATTATCATTTTGATGCTTGTTCCAGCATAGTGTATCCAGAAGTGATCCAAAAACTGGAGCTCGGACTTTTTGTGCCATTGTAAATAGGGCTG
>JAWQUT010000045.1:1292845-1308379 GCA_033807755.1 Ellobium chinense | reverse complement strand
CGCATACGATACCGTAATCGCGCTGATCCGCCGTAAAACTCAAACTCCGACAGACAAACAAACAAACAAACAAACCCCCTTTAATACACAAATTTGATAGTGGCTCTGTTGGAATGCCACCTTTGGTTGGTCCGTCGCTGATTTTAATATCACGAGCCAATATTGTAGCAAGCTAGCTGTGCACAAACTGGAGTACCCTCTCAAGCCGCGGGCTAAGAGGGCGTCAGGCTTTGCACCAAATTTTTTGCATTACTACATGCCTGATCGGATCGCCACCACCTGCAAGCGCAGTTTTCGCACCTGTGTCTGAGATACTTTAGTCGTCGTTTCCGCATCGTCATTTTATCATTTGTTCACAGTTTCACGTTGACAGACTCACAGAGCAGCGAGAGAAGCTCCTCAGCATTATCAATTCTGATAGCAACACCCATTCTTTCAACGACGTGATAATTCGCAGTGACATTGCGGATAGTGCTTATGCGCTATGCGCAGTGACAGACGAACGCTCATACACTCATTTGCAATGCAATAAAATGTGAGGCTAAGAGAAAGTGAAACTCCCCATTACTTGTACTGTAAAAAATCGTATCCCTTGAAATACATGTCGGGCCGGCTACGCCCTAATTGTCGGATAGTGCAGTAATTCAGTCCGTCCATCCATCCATCCATCCATCCATCCATCCATCCATCCATCCATCAGTATACAGTAATTATTTGTTAAACAAACCATACTGTGAGCTTCATAGTGCAGAAAATCGACTATACTTGGCGTTCACATCCTGGGATGATCTTGGTCTTCGCCCTGTTTATTTTAGTGGTACAAGTAGTTCCACATTACCTGCTTGAAAGCGCACAGTTGCTTATATAATACCCAGTGACTTGGCGTGACGCTTTCATCTGGAAGGTGAAGAGAGAGAGAGAGAGAGAGAGAGAGAGAGAGAGAAAGAGAGAGAGAGAGAACACGGGGATAGTAAAATCTGTACAGAAGGGACAAACTTAAGATGTGAAGTTGGCATTCATGCAACCATGCAACCACATTGTTTAGCTTAGGGTGTGGCGGCTGCTCATCTCATAGTCAAACTGGAATGTCCACAGACAGAAGAAGTCTTATTATGTAGAATTGGGTAATCTTTCCTAAAATAAAGAAATTTCGTTATGATTTGAAACAGTCTCGTCACAGGAAACCTCTATATATGTACTCACAAGCCGCAGTGCCCGTTCCTGGTGTGGCCATCTCGTTTAGTCAAACTATTTCGCATTTGAGTTCATTGATCATATTATATTATCATGCAACTCACAGTTGAATTCGACCATTTCGCGCTTGTATTCTAAAACTTTCATGTCTACAAAACGTACCAAAATGTGCAAGTCTGCACACTGTTGCACTACACTGCAGTAGGATTGAGAATAAAAAACGCATTGCTCGTAACCATTTTTGTGGTCTGAACTAAACTTCGAACTTGAGGAACTTTGTTTGTTTGAAAGGGGGGGGGAGATGAAGGGGAGTGGGGATGGGAGAGAGGAGTGGGGGTAAGTGTTAAGGCCGAAGCTGAGATTTTTTAATCACTGACTGCATATGACGCCGACACCTTGAGCTGCACACATGCATGACATCTGATCATAAACATTAGCTCAGTGCAATCAGATCCCACATTCTTGATATCAAAAGCCATTTACAAGTACATGTAGCCACAAGTCAGTAACCCCATAAAACATTTAATACACGCAGACAGAAATAAATAAAACCAAGGAAGACATTCCCAGACGGCAGACATTTTTTACTGGACACATTAATTCCCAGTTACGAAAAAATATATACTATTGACTTGAGGATCTATAATATGTGCATGTACTTTCGAAGTTAGGGTCTCGTAGATAAATGTACTTTTGATTTGAGGCATGTGAACACATTGCCCTCTCGATTTAGAGACCTGTTGCTATTCTTTCCATTTCACCGCTTGGATGCAATATCCCGATAAACACCAGCCTTACCGAAATTCGGGTTTTGACGTCTTTGGGCTGCCAATAATGTCGCAAATGTTGCATCAAAACCTCACACCTCTAAGTTGCAGGAGCCAAATTGTAAAAGCCTCTTTGAGCCATATAATAAAATTTTCTCCTCGAACCACGGGAACATTCCGAGATGGTCAAAGCTAGTTCGTAGGTCTGGTGCCATCACTGTGCTCAAAGTATGTACTGTGTATGAGGGGGGGTCCTTCATTTAGGTTTTTCACTATTTTAATTTAGATGAAAAGGGGTTAAAAATTTGGCCTTTCTTTTGCAGACGACAGGTCCGCACAAGTGAAATCCACCTGAAGCCATTGGGAAATACTGTCTGGAACATTTTTTTTTCTACAAATTCAGGACTGATTTCACCACTTTTGCGGTGTGGTTTCATGTTATACGATTATTTCAACACAATTTGTCCAAAGGACAGATTTTATACTCTTCTATGATTGACTCTGATAGTCCTTTTTTAAAATTTTTAAACCAATTAGGCTTCTGCAATCTTTAGCTTCAGTAGTTTCGTGTACAATAAAAAGCAGCGAAATATTTCTTTACGTAAATTCACCGATGGAACTTTTATCGGAATATTAGTCTATTCGGTAAGTCCCTTAATAGTTCGGATTCGTGTTACCAACATGCCATTTGGCATACACGTTGTTTAGAGGACCCGTATAAGATATTGCACGCACATATTCAGACACTTCACAAAAATGTCACTCACGAGAAAGCTCGTGTTCTTTCCAGACATGATCTAATGTTGAATGTTCGCACTAAGCAGTATCAGTGACCAAAACCGATAAAACTGGTTTTTCTTTTACTGTAGTCAAGTATTACACTGCATTCTGTAGTCAAGTATTACACTGCATTCTGTAAAAGAGTTTGGTTTCAAAGAATTGCTTTGCTTAGTCTGTTCTAAGAAAATGAGACTGTTTTTAGCTTTTCCTGTAAAGTCTGGATTTTGGCGTTTATCGAGTTATTGCACTCAAACGACAACTTGAAATCCTACCCTCAAGTTTGGGTAGATTCGCTCATATTATATAGCATTATGTCTTGCAGCCACGGATAAGAGATTCTCTAAGAGGGAGATGGAACATTCGGATATAACTGTGAAGACTTTACTCTGTGTTGCCTAGAACTTTGTTTCCAGGGACATAATATGTTTTGTAGGCAGAGCAAATGTAGGCAAAAGAGAAGTAGGTTTTGATGATTTTAGGTAGATTCTCTCTTTTCATATGTCCTGCAGGCACAGATAATAGTCCCGGGAAGGGGCGTGGGAAGAGGGTGGGGACGGGTTCTGATGTTACGCGAAGCCGTGGCCACACTGTCAAATGCGAAGTAGATTAAGTTAGGTCAGAAACAGAAAATCTGTTTACGAAACAGCGACCTCACTTTACAGTGTTGTAACTGTGCTAGGGTACGGACTTAAGATCTCAGAGTATTAGGCTACAAGCTGGTGACCCCAAAAAACAATGGTAGTGGGCTGGGTGATTGGGAACATTTTGGTACAGGGGGCAGCTCAAAAAGTTATATAGATATAACAGTAACAATGACTTTACTAAGCTTAGGTATTGTAGGTACAAATGAGCAAGTACAAAAGTATAACTCTGGTACTTGTAATAAATCAGTTACAGATTTGCAAACTCAAAGAGTTCGTCTGTGTGATTTGGCCAGGAACATTTTGGTTCAGAGAGCAACTAAAAAGGTTGTATAGCTATAACAAAAACAATAACTTTATTAATATTAAGCTAAGGCACTGAAGGTAGCAGTGAGCATACACATAGTTCAAATCCAAATCTTTTATTGACCATAGGCCAACATCTATATTAATAAAACGCGTCAACCAGATTTGTGTCACAGATTTTTTTGAGAACTACGTAACGAAAAAACATGCTGTTTTCACCTAAATTCGTAGAAATATACACGAAAGGTAACTATACACATTAGTCCTCTTTATTTTATTTACCCTTTTTTTGAAAAAAGAATGTGTATAGCAACGAAATATAATCTCCGATAGATCTTTTCGATCCGCCCGATTCGCCAATCGTCCAACTTTTTCACTGAGTCTAATGCATTCGTCTATGATGCCTTTCGGTGCGCTAGGTATTCTTCCACCGCTGGTGCGTTGCCTGGCTGCCCATTTGTAAATGGGGTGTTAGTCCTGTAGATATATAAACAATGAAATTATGCCAACTTAATTATAGCCTTTGTACTTGTTGTGAATCAGTTAAAGGTCTCTAACCTCTACAGCTCGACTGTTTGATACGTGGCCTTTAAGCACGGGCGTCGAGACCTCTTGACTCGTAAACGAGCATCACGGGTACAAGACGTGCAGCAAAGTGGCGTCATTTTTCACCTTCGTGTCTTTAACCGCGGGCTGATGTTTACAAGGCCAGTGTTGTTTTTATACACTCTTAGTGTTTTTAGGTCATATTCCCGATAAGATCCAAATTTAGGTTGGGAGGCAGGGAAACAAGTCAAGGGCTGCTATCGAAGTGCAAGCTGACCGGCCGTATGAATGAATGTATATAGGTCGCTGACCTAAACACCGTGCGCATGATTTATTGATAGAAGTGTTTATAGCCTTGTAGCATGAAACTAGACCGTAGACCGGCCTTAATTATATGTAACTGGGTCGGTATTGTTTACCCTCGCGTGTTATCAAATTCCGCGCGGGGAAGGGACTGAAACTTTCCTTCACATGAACCGAATCTATTCTTACCTTGTTCCTCTGTAATACTGAAATTTTGAGGAAATACAAATTATGTCCCCTGACGGCTTCTGCAACTGCTTAAAAATAAGTTTTAAAAAATACATTCACAGCAAGGACCAAATATAACAGTAAACAAAACGTGAAAGTTTCGCGTACATAAATGTGCCAGGGCCGGGTAAACAGCGAGCTGGCAAACGAGAATGGAAGGTTACGATTTTGTACTGTATGTTCCCCTTTATGACCCCGGAACTCCGGCACTTTTTCGTGGACAATAATATAGGCAATATATTATAAAGATATTCCTATACAGATCTTGGTTCAGGTTTAGGAGTAGGGATACGCAAGAAAAGACAAACTTGGAACAGTCCACATACGTTATCATTCGCTAGCAACGTTTTCTCTCTCTCTCTCTCTCTCTCTCTCTCNCTCTCTCTCTCTCTCTCTCTCTCTCTCTCTCTCTCTCTCTCTCGTGTTTGTGTGAGTATCTCTCATTGCCAATAATCAGATTCTCATATCACAGACAGATAGACTGAGAAATAATTATGTGAATGGAATGCTTTTGTCCAAATCAATGATTGTTGGGAGTTGTGGCTTACAATGCCCGGCAGACCGTGCATATAATAATACTAACTGGCATGGTTCATAATGTGCATTGTTCGTCTCTCCCCAGGGACGCTGCTATCTTAGATTTTCATGGTATCGATACAGACCTTATGCCAATCACATTCCTATGTCATTGAAAAAGTGAAAAGCTGAACTAATGATTGTTAGAGTTGTGGCTTACGATGCCCGGCTGACCATGCACGATTACTAACTGAATATTGGTCCATAACGTGCGCCCTTTTTCTCTCCGTAGGGATGCTTTGTTTGATCTCCATGACATCGACTACCATCTTTTCGACTATTTGTTTCATATCATGTTGACCGCCCTCATACCGCCAAGCACAGTCTGAACATGAATAATAAAACGTTTTAAAACTTGTTAAAAACTTATTAAAAACTTATTAACTGAAAATGGTCCATAATATGTACTGTTGGTCTCTCTGCAGGGATGCTATGTTTGATCTCCATGACATCGACTGCCATCTTTTCGACTATTTGTTACATGTAATGTTGACCGCCCACATACCGCCAAGCACGGTCTCGACATAAAAAAAAAAAACAACTTGCTAAAAACATGTTAACTGAGAATGGCCCATAATGTGCACTGTTTGTCTCTCTGCAGGGATGCTATGTTTGATCTCCATGACATCGACTACCATCTTTTCGACTACCTCAGTGACGAGCAGGGAAAGCTGGCCATTTCCAAGTTCTTGCAGGTGAGTGCACGGTGAATAGGCTGTACATTGACCCGCACATGCCTCCTGGGTGAGCAGGCACATGTGTGCTTACATAAGGTGTACATGGATATAATATGTTCTTGCTTTCTTTCTTTCTTTCTTTCTTTCTTTCTTTCTTTGCTTGCTCTTCTTTCTTCCTTTCTTTCTTTCTTTCTTTCTTTTTTCTTTCTTTCTTTTCTTGTTTTCTCTGCTCTTCTTTCTTTCTTTCTTTTTCTCTCTTTTTGTCTTTTTCTCTCTCTTTCTGTCTTTTTCTCTCTCTTTCTGTCTTTTTTTCTTGCTTTCTCTGCTTTTCTTTCTTTCTATCTTTCATTCTTTCTTTCTATCTTTCTTTCTTTCTTCCCTCTAATAATACACGTGACATTTAGGTACGCATACTTTCGGAATAATGGCAAGTATCGAAGTGGTTTTATACATATTGTATTTCTTTCTCTCTCTCTCTCTCTGGGTCTTTCTCTCTGCTTTCAATCAAGCGGAATTCCAGATCGGCGATTTCCAGAAAAATCCAATATACACATTCCGAAGACTCATGGTGTCTAGTTGATCGGAAATACACTACCACACCGTGACCTCTCTGTTTACAACACTGCCTCACTGTGGTAAAACACCGTAAAACCCAGCCACTGAGGAAAGACTTGTTTGTTAATAACATTGTTTTTCATCTCTGTGAAGCCGTGTTGTGCTTACGTAAGGTATACTTGCATGTATGTTCTTTCTCTCTTTCTTTCTTTTTCTTTCTTTCTTTTTTTCTTTCTTTCTTTTGCCCTTGCTCATTTTCTTTCTTTCTTTCGTTTTTCTTTCTTCTTTCTTTCTTTCTTTCTTTCTTTCTTTCTTTCTCTATTTGCCCTTTCCTTTTTTTCTTTCTTTCTTTCTTTCTTTCTTTCTTTCTTTCTTTCTATCTTTCTTTCTTCCAATAATATACACGGCATTAAGGTACGCATACTTTCGGAATAATGNGACGAGCAGGGAAAGCTGGCCATTTCCAAGTTCTTGCAGGTGAGTGCACAGTGAATAGGCTGTACATTGACCCGCACATGCCTCCTGGGTGAGCAGGCACATGTGTGCTTACATAAGGTGTACATGGATATAATATGTTCTTTCTTTCTTTCTTTCTTTTCTTGTTTTCTCTGCTCTTCTTTTTTTTTCTTTCTTTCTTTTTTCTTTCTTTCTTTCTTTTCTTGTTTTCTCTGCTCTTCTTTCATTCTTTCTTTCTTTCTTTTTCTCTCTTTTTGTCTTTTTCTCTCTCTTTCTGTCTTTTTCTCTCTCTTTCTGTTTTTTTTTTCTTGCTTTCTCTGCTTTTCTTTCTTTCTATCTTTCATTCTTTCTTTCTTTCTATCTTTCTTTCTTTCTTCCCTCTAAGAATATACGTGACATTTAGGTAGGCATACTTTCGGAATAATGGCAAGTATCAGAAGTGCTTTTATACATATTGTATTTCTTTCTCTCTCTCTCTGGCTGGGTCTTTCTCTCTGCTTTTCAATCAAGCGGAATTCCAGATCGGCGATTTTCCAGGGGTGCTTATATTTTTCTTTCTTTCTTTCTTTCTTTCTTTCTTTCTTTACCTCTCTGTCTGAGTCTCTCTCACCGTCTTAGTCTGTCTCACCGCTTTCAGTCACATGGAATTCAGGTTCGGTGATTTCCAGAAAAAAATGCATTATACACATTCCGTAGACTCAGGTGTCTTGTTGATCAGTAATACGGTACCACACCGTGACCTCTCTGTTTACAACACTGCCGTGGTATGGTAAAACCCTGCCACCGCGAGAAGACTGTCTTGTTTGTTGAATAACATTGTTTTTCATCTCTGTGAAGCCGTGTTGAATTTGTGAGGTGACAGTTAATATTTTGCAGCAAGTCAAAAGAAGGCTTATGCCGTTACCGTCTGTCAAAATGAGGCTTATGTCGCTAAATTAAAAACTGAGATATATTCGGCTCTGGAGGTGAATAAGGCCATCTGGTGTCAATTTTTGTGGTGTTTTTTTTTTTCGCGGAAATGGAGAGTAAATTAATTTCTACACATACACACAGAAATGTCAATAATTTGTGGACAAGTCTTAGTTTTTGTAAGGCATATTAGGTGAATTCAATAATATAAAAATTCTTCTTCAGTCACGATTTTCGAAGAATTTTTTTCTTCTCCTTTGCATGGGATGGCCCCTGCCACTTCAGATAACCATATCTCGGGCTAGAATAACGGTACGTCAGAAATGTTTTCATCTAATGACAGTACATGCATTAAGCTTTTATGCCACACCAATAACTTGATATAGCCAAAGAGCGACTTAAACCTTATTTCGACTGACTGCATGACAAATGACAAGCGCGGTATTGATTACAGTCGTAAGTCCATATCGTCAAAGAAGGACTTACGTTTGTAAACAACACCACGCGCGTTGGCAAAATACTCCATTGGGAAAACTTGCATACACGATAGAGATAGTTTTCTGCAGCCAGTCTGCACCCATCTCTCGTCGTATTTCTTTCAAATTTCAACTAACTGGCTTTTACCTCGGCACGGTAGACCAGGTAACTCGGCCGAACTTGTTTTGGTGTCGCGTCCTACAGAGCACACAACTGTTTATGCAGCGTCGTTACGGAATCCATCTTTGTTGACATACACTGGTGACATAATAATATATCGTCGTATCCACAGAAGGTTTTTTCAGAAAAACGTAATCGCACGCAACGAGTGAATTTTATTAGTATAAAGAAACTAATTTCTCCACAGACAGTGAAGGATGTTGGGCTTTTGAGCTCCTGTATGAATTTTGATAATACGGTCAGAACGAACCCGTTTAAAGGCCTGTCTAGGTATATAAAAGGAGAGCTGAGGCACGCTGGGACACTTCACTAATATGAATTATATCGCGCGCTTCACATCGGAGCCCCGTTTTGCCGAATTTCATGGGTGAAACGTTTCATATTGCCTAGAAACTTTGCAGACTGCTAGTTTACTGTCGTTCCAAATATTTAAGGTTAAGAAATTTGCTTTAGACCATCCAGTATTTGAAATATGAAAGCAAATCCATCCTAGTCGAGGCAGTGCGTTTACCATAATTTGTAGGCGGGGCTTGCCTTTCGTAGTAATGATCGCATAGCGCAGCTGTCGGGTTCTAGACAAATTGATATCAGCAATATTTGGAATTGATCAATTTTGTGAATACGATGTTTTGCGCCAGCATAGATGAGGTGCTGTACGTGTTTGTTAACTCAGCCATAAAATACTATTATGCATCAGCCATAAAGATGCCTGTCTACCTTTTCTTGGCATAAATATCAACTAAGAGACTGATGGAGAAAAAGGATGGGAATAGGAGGGAGAATATGGTACTTTGCGCACCCTGAGCATTATTTTACATATTATAATTTTGCATTTATGCAGTCTCTTCCACCTGTCTGCGTGCGTAAAATTCTGGGGTGTTTCAGCTTCTCGACTTTGTTTACAAAATTTGCAGGACTTCCGGCGATCGATCCCTGCCCCTAGCTATGAGCGTAGGCCCGTGGAGGAGAACCATGACTTCAATCTAAGTCTAAGAAACAGAAAAATCAGAATCTTAAAAAAAAAAAAAAAAAAATCATCTCTCATTTTCTGTTTGCCCTGGACATTCTGTCATCGTGTTATAGAGACAGATTAAATCTAGGTACATGCATTCGTGCCTATACATGGTTATTTCTTAAAGTAGGACACGCACATCAATAATAATTTTCCGTTTTTCAATACTTTTTCTCTCTAAAAATTATCTATGGTGCCCACCGCGTCAAGTTTGGGAAGAAAGAGCAAAGTTCTGTTACCGTGCGCGTATGTAATATGACGCAATAAGGAGAGCTAGAGTTACCGGGTTTGGGCCTTGCGTCCAGAATTATTCCTCTTCCCCGATCAGCAGAAGCCTGTGGCAAAAACGCTGGCGTCACTTACGTTCCAGTAGATACAGACACCTCTACCTGACAAAGTATTATTCAGTTTTTAATTAAGGTTCTGGTATTCCAAATTCAAACGTAAAGTTTGATAGTGGAAGCCAAAAAAAAAGCATTTTGCATTTTTATTGCCTTAGCATGATTTTGTTTGACATATCTACTGTTCACAGAGAAATTAAAACATTCATACCAACATGCTACACCCGTCCGCAGAGCACTGGCTAGACAGCTTGGCCATGTGGTAAGAACGTATTTGACGTAAAATTATGGTTGCCACGCGCGCAGTGGTTGTAACAATTCGGACTATGGATAATGTAATCCTGTGGGTTGTCTGGGGCCAGCAGAGACGTTATATCATTATGACAGACACTTGAAAGACCGTTTTATTGGAATAACAGGGTATCGTATGATTTAATATGGTCTGTAGGACGGTGCAGACTTCCTTTAAGAACTGTCTGTGTTGACTAAAACGCCGCTTTCTTAAAAACTTTCTGTGTTGGCTAAAACGCTGCAAAGCTTACTATATTCTAGATCAGACTTTATGGGAAGCAGCAGAAAGTCAGAGGAAGTTATGAAAAGTGTGTGACGTCCTTGAGACCTCACAAACCCGAATTTCCGGAGAGCTCCCTTGGAAGTTGGTGAAGACCCTCTGAATATATAAATCCAGCCATTATTTTCTCCGCTCTCTTTCAAACTTCTGGTCATCCCAAGCAATATTAGTTGACCTTTTTACATCTTGGAGCTGGATAGCCACGAAACTTACACCCTTAAGCCTTATTACTTGGCTATTGTGAGCCTGTGACCCTCACCTTTTCTGATACCTCCCTCGTAAGCATGCCTTCCCTGTGGAGCCACTTCGCTTCAGTGGCCAAACCAAATCCGCCTTATCATGCATCACCGAGTTCCTGAATCGGCCATGACCGGTGCTGGACTCAGGCGAAACTGTACTGGTTCCATGTTCACTGGTACAATGCCACGTCGTGGTGTGGTGGGTTAGTTTGAAACGGCTCACATAATGGCATGGTCAGTGTTTTGGTCTTCCAAATAGCCAAAGCAATCCAGAGGCAAAAAGTGTCTTGAATAAATAGGCAAACGTATAGTGGACTATTGGACGTTCTGTCGATCACAGCGGTTTTCAGACTTTCATGGCGGGCGTACTGCTTGGCATCTCCAGATGACCTATGTCGTAAACTCGCTTGGTCTTAGTTAGAGTTACCTGAAGCACAGTGGATCAAAAATTCGAACATGTATCTTTATCGGTACAGGTAATATACAAAGTGCCACTCGAAAATAGCCATTATTCTCGTGACCTCTCCCAAAGAGAAAGCACCCTTACTATTCCATCTCTCCCCCATACAACCATCGCGTGTCCGTTATCATTATAGTTACATCATTGAATAGACACAGAATGATAAGAAGAGAAAGTGAACTAAATCAAATGTGTAAATAATATATCAGGTAGTACTTGAAGAGAGGAATAGGAAAAAAAGAATAAACAACAGCTGTCGACAAAACAGCGGCCTGACCAGGCATAGAACCTGAGACTCCTGAATGTCACTTGGGCGCTTTACTGACTGCGCTACCACAAAGACGGTAGAACGTGCTCACAAACTGGAGTCACCCAGCTAGACGGGTGTAGTTCCGGGCGTCACGTCACATCACTAGGTGTGTCCGTGTGGTAAACTCTGGCGGTATTAGTTCAAGTGAAACAAGATCACCATTGTTTTACCATCACCGTTATAGTGGTCATCATCATCACCATCACCATCACCATCATTTGGAACACATTAAACAAATTAAAAAGTTCTGTCCAAACCAGCGAAGGATTAAGAAATACACTTTAATAGTTAAACTTCAAAATGGACTTATATAATGATATAAAAATAATTACGAAGTTTCGAATCAAAGATGTGATTCTTCATCAAGTTAAATATAAAAACCATCACCATCATCATCATCATCATCACCACCACCACCACCACCTTTTAACGGCGTTCATTATGTCATAAGTTCTTTGCCTACCTCATTGAACATATATGACGACAAGCACCTCCGGGCTCGAACCTTGGTCTGTCACCTATGCCGGTTTTTCTTTAAGAGTCTTAAGCATGAGATTGATAGTGGTAAGCAAACAGGAGCTACAGTACAACATAATACAGGGCAGGAGATTGCGTCGCGAAAACCACTCGAGTGGTTTCATTACTGCGATGTACTGCGTGCATGGATGCTTCTTTTGAAGTCAAGCGATGTTTTGCAGCGTATAAATAGATTTAGTCTTACTTCAGCCAGCTGCATATCAGCAGTTTTGTAAACGATTGCAAACTTGTTATTTTTTTCACGGCTCCTGCTCACTTCTCAAGTGCCACTTAATACCACTGGTCAATTCTGTTGACTACAGTCATAACCAAGAGGTGTAGCATCTTCTTTATGACAATGGGAGACCCGCGCTAGGCTGCGCTGAATGGCATGCCCGTGGGAGTACATGCACCCAGGCTCGGAAACCCTGGTTTGTCATCTATGCCATTAAAAAAAAAAAAGAATCTTAAGCATTAGATTAGTAGTTAAAGGCAAACAGAGCAACAATATAATATAATATAATATAATATAATATAATATAATATAATATAATATAATATAATAATAGTAATAGTAGGACAGGAGATTGCCTCGCAAAAAAAATATTCGAGTGGATTCATTACTGCGATGTGCTGCGTGCATGGAATGCTTCTTCTGAAGCAAGCGACGTTTCGCAGTGTATAAACAGATTTAGTCCTACTTCAGCCAGCTGCATATCAGCAAATTTGTAAACGATCGTAAACTTGTTATTTTTTTCACGGTTCCTGCTCACTTATCAAGTGGCACTTAACCACGACTGGATTCCACCGGCTGCAGTCATAATCAAGTGGTGTAGAGCATCCCCATTATATCAAAGCCTGCGCTGCGCTGTTTGCCAATTTAACCCTCTAGTGCCCAGCGTATCAGATCTGATACATTTCGTGGAACAAAGAAAAAGCAAACCAAGATCATCACCCCACCATAATAGTGTGAAGTCGCATGAGCGGGCATTAGCCTGGATATGAGACTTATAAACCGCATTATTATTATTATTATTATTATCATTTTGATGCTTGTTCCAGCATAGTGGATCCAGAAATGATCCAAAAATTGTAAATAGGGCTGGGCACTAGAGGGTTAATGAATCTTCGTAGCTCTGTGGTGCAGGGTTGGGGGTGGAGGGAAGGGGGAAGAGGGGCTGTGTTGCACTTTCTTGGGGAACTTTCTGCATAGCATACTGTTTATAAATTATATGCAAAATGTGAGGAAAGGTAATATGTTCGTAAACAAAATTCATTACATGTTCTTATAATTAAAGATAACTTCAGCAGTTTTGATCTTGGCGGTCTTCATTATTATGAGACATTTTTTTTCTTAAAAATTGAAGTTGGCCTTTTTTTGTGGAAGGGGGGTATTGTAAGCAGTTAGCTTAGCCTAGGATGCAGACTAGCTTGGCACAAGTCCTCACTGTAGTATTATTAGTGGTATAACCAAGGGGTAGATACAGTGGATTTCATTCATAATGCCCGTGATAATAACGGGAACCCGGTTGTAACGGTGGAATTCTAAATCCTTGTTACACTTCTTCTTTGTTATTGCTTATGTAGCCGTATTATAACGGGCCTGGAAGAGCGAAAAACACGGCTGTTACGGCTTAACGGACTCACCTACAGTTCGAGTTGCGGCATGACTAATATGGTTTAACAGCAGATGTGTCCGTGAAACCAAAATAAAATAATCGTTAAATTGCGGTCTGCACCTTAATTTTCACGGCATGGAATGAATGGTTGACGAACAAACAAGATCTTGGGTTCGGAACTGTTGCCTGCGGCTGGTCTGGTTCAGTGTTGTACCTAAGCAATCGAATGTAATTTCAGCATGAATTGCATGTTTATGTAATTTCGCCGAAACTGTCTGGCGTCAGGGATATACTGTGTTGCTTGTTAGCGATAATTTAGCCGAAATGCAGCGAACAAACGCGCATGTGCAGCTGTAGACGTATGAATGAAACAACTCAAAAGAATTTAGTCAGTATCTTTACTTTCTTTTTATTGAAAGAAAAACAAGCATCAAGCCTCGGTTTCTCTATCTAGACTATCTGAAGTGTAATCGAGATGTCATAGGTCATCAATTAGTGTCCTTCAACTTGTTGTGGTCAGATGGTCTACCGCTAGTTAGATGGTCTAGACAGCAGCGGTAGACCATTGGACCACAGCAAAGTGAGCGCAGATCAAGTTCGCCCATCCTCAACGAAGCGGTTTTTTGTTTTTTTTAAGCAGAATAAGGGGGTGGCGTAATCTGAACGAGGTTACTGCCCTTCTCTAAATACCTCAATTCAGAAAACAGCGCATTGTTTTAAAGACCAAATTTGTAAAATCCCCACTACCCTTTTACAAGCGTATTCTGCTTTATAAGAATGCTACATTTATTACTTTGTTGGGTAGCATGTTACTATACTTTGTTTTCTGTTCACTTACTCAACCTTACAAGAGACCATTCCAAAATCATAATTTTCACTACCATCTGGTTCTGGAATATTACCAACAGCACCCATTCTTCGATTGGGGTGACCTTGCCTAAACACTACTTAGACTAAACATACATTAAAAGGCACACAGTAAAGCGTGGCACGATGTGCGACCCACGAAATCTTTTCAAGAGAAACAATTTTCGATTCAGTAAAATCAAACCAAAACTTGTGGTAGCACTAACTTTTGCAAAGAATTTTTTTTTTTGCAAATAAAAAGCCTTGTTTGAATAGACAAATTAAGTCCACCACGCAACCGCCTATAAATCAAAACGGTTGCATGTCAGATTTCATGAGTGTAGATGGCTTCGCTTTGAAATGCATAGGTGTTACATGACCCGTCCCTTTAGCTTTATAGTATGATTGGCTGCCGCCCGCCCCCCNNAAAAAAAAAAACAACCAACATAAACATTTCAAATTTTAATCACTTTAGGAATTCAAATGGTACGCAATTAAAATTCAGCACACCTCAGCAGATAGTAGTGTCTGGGAATGCTGCAAATTTCACACCTCTGGATGCCATACTTTTGTCATAGTTGAAAAACTTGAAATCTCATGCATAACAAGAACATGCCAGGTATGTGGCCTACTTATTGATGTCCCTTATGTAAAAGGCATGGTAATTATTTGACAGTGTTTTCATTTTTTTCTTCTTCTCTGTCTCGCAACAATTTTGTATAATATCTGTATGTTAATATTGTTCAATATTTTCTAACTCTTGAAAAGTTATAAATTATGAAGGTAGTTGTTTAAAAGTAATCTTCTTGTAGCTGATTTTTATTTTCAAAAATATTCTACTCGCAACTTTATTTATTTGATTATTTTTTATCTGGAAGCCTGTTGTTAAAGGAACAGGAATAGCTCTCTGCTTCACAGCCTTAAAAATCCGCAATATTTTTTCATAAATTTTCAACCCCTTACACGTTTTCTTCGCCCGAGCGCTTCCGAGAAAATGCAGCTTGAAAGTCGGGATTTTCACACCG
>JAWQUT010000045.1:1238443-1289835 GCA_033807755.1 Ellobium chinense | reverse complement strand
ATAAAAAAAATAACCTCTGGACAGTCAATAAGTCAATGTCCAGTTACTTCAAACATTATGCACAAAAACTAGAATGAAATTTGGAGCACATTAGGCCGAACAGATAGCTGTGATCTGTAACTGATCTGCCCCACAAAACCAGCCAGGATAAACAATCTTGTATTGATCCCTCAGAATGAAGCTCAAACGTGTGAATGGCAATAATGCTTTTGGCTATTGGTGAATTTGGCGTTACATTTGGAAAACTAGAGCTGCGACGTGAATAAACAAAATGGCGGCGCTGACTTATTGTGGCCATGTAAAGGCTTCAGCTTGCTTAGTTTAAAGCCACGTAGAAGATTTTCTTTAGATTTTTTTTCGGAACGTTCACTAGTTGCATATTTCATTGAACTATCATGCACTATGCATTGGTCACACTGAAATGATTAAAAACGTGTTTCCAAAAATGAGGTATCGGGGCCAGTGTATCAGCTGGCATTACAGAACATTGTATCGAAAAACACGTGCTTTTAAATTTCTGCTCGTGAAATAACAATTTCACTTTTATGTTTGAAATTCGCAGCACTGACTGATTATAATATAAATCCCATTTCCTCTTCCGCAACCAGGGTAACCAAGAGGTAGAGTACCTGCAATTTGGTATGAAGGATCTGGGGTTCGAATCCTGCTTGCTAATGATAGGTTTCTGTGAGGGTATTTTTAGCGGAGTTTAAAGGGCACGCTCCTGTCGATGGCCTGACGAGGCTTTAAGTCTGGTCTGTGATAAAGCCGAAAATGTTTTGAAAACCTTCTGTCTGTCTGTCTGTCTGTCTGTATGTCTGTCTGTTTTTCTTTCTCTCTCTCCCTGTCTCTCTCTCAGTCTCTCGCTCTCTGTCTCTCTCTCTCTCTGTCTGTCTGTCTCTGCCTGTCTGTCGTCTGTCTGTCTGTCTGTCTGTCTGTCTGTCTCTCTCTCTCTCCCCCTCCCTCTCTCTCTCTCTCTCTCTCTCTCTCTCTCTCTCTCTCTCTCTCTCTCTCTCTTTCTGTGCCTGTTACTGTTTTCAGCTGAACTTCAAACTGCCCCATGTTGTTGTTGCCCCATGCTCATCGCCCAGAGGCAGAAAAAGTATCTGGTCGCTTTTTAGTCTCTCATCACTTCAGATTCATTGATTTTGCCTTCTTCATCAAAGTCAATAAACTACCGGGAACAAAATCGATGGAAACAGCAACACTTCTCTTTCAGTCTTATGACGCGTCATATCGCAACAGCCGTTTTCGCAAGTGTCAGAATGATTACGATTCATTGCACCAAGATGTTGAGACAGGGCTAGGCCTATTTTTGTTTGGTTCCGAGGGTGCGGAAGAGCTAGAAAAGTGTGGGATGACTTGCGAGTGGTGTTTGGTATTTTCTTTTCACATTGAAGGTCAATTGGTTGATTCTTTCAGAAAAAAATATGTCAAATGCAGAATTTTATTCATTCCTGAAAATGTTGATTTTAATAGTGGAGGTCCAGTCCAATTAGTTTTCAGTTTTTTCCTTTCCTGTTTGACTTTAAAATTAGTATCCATTTCTGACTACATTTCTCATTCTGACATGGTGTAAAGTTTCTTTTTAATTTGTTTTCCCTCAGTTTTAAAGCTATATGATGAGAGGTTTATACTCGTTCTTGCATTGATATTAATGATATAGTGATTCGTTGCAGAACTGAGGAATCGATTCTTTAAAACTTTCTTTGTGTTCCGGATTTTTCTTTTCAGGATGGAGGTGGTGGTNCTTTCTGGCTCCATCGAAAGGAGCAGGCCTTGGAGCAGTTGCCACATTTGTCCCAAGGTTAATCCGTCCCGGATTTTCGGTACTATTTTCTAGCACTACTCTTTCCCAAGGTACATCTCGTTAAAAACATGTCAGGGAGAAATTGAGTGGAGTGGGAAGATTAGGTACGAGGCGTGTGAGGGCGGATTTGTTGAGTCTGTGGTTGAGTGGTGCAAGTTGTTGTGGTGGAGGTGAGTGTATTGTGTAATGTACTTTTGCGGTTTTGGCTTGAACCAGTCAGTAACCTGATTCTGAGTTCGATCCTCGACTCATCAGACATATCTGTTGTAAGCTACGGATGTAAAGGTGAAAACATTCCGCCGCTTGTTGGCGAAACATACCTGTCTCGTAAAAAGAAAGGGCCCAGTCTAACAGCCCTCTTTAGCCCAGTAGACAAACAGCAATAGACTAGGGTCTGAATCAAATACAGTACATATGTACTTGTGAATACAAGCGTGGTGTCATTGCGTAAAGTATTATGTATGCAGCACCCCTTTCTGTGTGTGTGTTTGTTTGTNGTGTGTGTGTGTGTTTGTGTGTGTGTGTGTGTGTGTGTGTGTGTGTGTGTGTGTGTGTGTGTGTGTGTCTGTCTGTCTGCTTGTCTGTCTGTCTGTCTGCTTGTCTGTCTGTCTGTCTTTGTCTATCTGTCTCTCTCTCTCTCTCTCACTCTCTCTCTCTCTNAAAGTAAGAGTTGCACTCTCGAGTGTTGCAAACTGGTTATGCCTCGGGGATTTGAAGGGTTAAAGTGCAGCGGGTTTGCTGTAAGTTTTGGTGGTTGGGTGAGGGGAGTCCACAAGACCCACCGCGCTAGGTGCTGGTTCGAGCCAGCCTCCCTTGAGCACTCAGCTCCTTTAAAATAATGATAATCCGCGTGTTCGACACATGGTCAAATCGAAACATTAATATAACTTATAAAAACATACATAACAGATTCTTCAAATGGGCTTCATGCCTGATCAACCAGTCTCTGATACTGGACAAAGGCCTGGATAAAGGTAACAAATCATGGCACGATCTTGTAGTCCTGAACTCTTATCAAAGAAAGCAGCGCGATTTTTTTTGTCAGTAAATTTAGCCAGCAACTATTGGTTACCCGAAGCTTAACAAAGAAGAATTAGTTTTTAATTAGTTTTAATTAAGCCTCCCTAAGTACGAAGGAAAAAAAAAAAAAACAACCACCAGGCAACTCGACATCGATTAAAATGGCGGCCTGTCAAATTTCATGGATATCCTTGAGTAATAAAATGCATATGCTTCCCCTTATCTTTATTATAGTATGTTAAGGAAGATAAACAGCTTTTTCCAGTCGGTCGCATAAACTGCTCAACTGTTTCCATATTTTAGTGCAGCTGCAGTTATTTGCAAGAATGTTCTAGTTTTAGACCTTGCTTTAGTGTCCGATACCGGCTACAGCCTGTTGTGTGGTATTGAGCGTGGTTCTTTTCATGAAGGGTAAAAGCGTTTCAGTTATTGCTAAGCTGATAAACTTGGTTAATCGGATTCGATGGTTGACTGAATGACCCATTTATTATTATTACCGGTATGGTAGTTTTTACAGAAGTCGAATATTCGGTCGCCATGACCAGGGACGTTTGCAACTCCCAGGAAGGGGGTAGGAGGGTGGGGTAACTGTGCCTGGCCTGTGATTTGAGGAAAAAAAAAAAAAGACTATTGAACAAAAATGAGTGGGGGAGAGGTGGCAGACACTTTTAAATGAAATCAAAAGAAGAAAGAGAAAGAAGGAAAGAAAAGAAAAGAGAGAAAGAAAAATAAAAAGAGAAGATCGCTTACTAGAGTATGAGGGGAATATGGTCGAGTCGGCACATCGCTGGCGGCCAGCTCAAATACAAGCTTGTGGTACTTAATCCGTCCCTGACTTGCGCATTAAGGGATCTCTTACCGTTGTAAGAATTACGTTAATACTTTGGCACTGAATGCACCCTTAGTAGCGTTCATCATGCAGAATCAACGCAATTCTTACGATGGTAAAAGATCCCACCTTTAATGCGCAAGCTCTGAATTGACCGGAAAGCATAAACACTGAGGTATGAAGATGCCAATGTTTTTTTCACTGTTGGCTATATTAGGTTTTACACCTCTCATTAACTTATTTAAGGGTCCCAGGCCAAACTACTTTCCAAACATGTTGTTTAGCTCTTCCTCCAAATTTTGACACAAAAAACAAAAAAAAATGCCCCTACACCAGTTAGCTTTTGAGAACTTAGGCAGTGAAACAGACTTCCTAATATTTTTAGGCCTTTTCACTCCGTAAACAGGGTAACCTTACCCACCTAGCAACAACCACAAACTTTATACTTGAGTGGCTAAACCTCACCTATTCTGAGTCTACACATGTATTTGCACCTATCTAAGCCTTTGAAATTAAAATCCAACCTCTTTTCCCCCTCCCCACGTCCAGTTTTCTGATTTTATAGGGACTATTTAAACTTGCATATCAAAATGCCAGGTGCTATTAACATCTTCATACCCTGAGGCGAGTGAACAGTGAGGACTGAAGTTGTCACATTATGATGTCTCTCAGATTTGTCACCCCTCCCACATTTTACGGGCGACTCCCGCATATTGTCAGAAACTTTGCCACAAACCGATGAAATTCTTCCCCTACTTTAGAGGAAAATGTTGCGGACTATGTTTAATTTGGAGGACCCCGAGTTCCACCCATATTAATGCTTAATATGTATCTAAATAGACAATAACGACGACAAGGAAGGAATATAATATCCAGAGTAGGTCTGTAAGCTTTTAAAGACACAATCCAAGGACTTTTTGGATTGAACCTCGTATGCTACACGGCAGTGGATGGATGGATTCCTGATGTGTGATTTTATATTTTATATCTGCAGGCTTTGCGAACCACAGGACTGAGAGAGACAGATCCTCGGCTGAAGGAATCAATGCAAAATTTGAACAGTGTACAGTCTGAAATTACAGATATTGAATCCATTCAAAACATCTACATCGATAGAGAAACTTTCAGAGAGTGAGTATTTATCTTTGTCTCAGAATGTTATAGTTGTTGTCCCAGCATTTTGAATGTCTTCTTGTCTAGCCCTTATTATAGCTGCAACCTTCAGCTTCAGGAGATGATGCAGATGCAGTGATTAGAGAGCTTTTATTTTCAAGTTCGTCTCTCTTACAGAAATCATACTGCACATGACAAACCTTATCAGATGTGAATCTCACGCCTAGTGCATAACCTGCGATGTGATTGTAACAGCAGGAAATACTTACGGACGCATACTTACTTCTGCTATATTGGCCTATAGAGATTCAAACTTCAAAATGAAAGCTCTCTACTATTGATGATAATGACAATTTTCCTTGCCATGATGATGATGATGTTTCCTACCTCCTCAAAACCTGGGTGACGCCTTTGTTCTCGTTCTATCTGAACTCCCCTCACCTCTCTCTCTCTGTTTTCTTTAGTGAACTCATATCGTATCCTTTGAAATTAGCACCCTTATAAAGTCTTAGGTCTCTTTACATGTCTTCTTCTTCCTTATCATTATTATTATTATTCCTGATGAAGGAATTTTCAATTCCGAAAATTTGACATTTTCTTATTGTGTGCTTCTTTTTGTAATTTAAATAAAATTGTATAGTAGGACACTGGTAGACGCTATTATACTTTATTTTGTGTGAAACAAATGATGGTGATGATGATGATGATGATGATGATGATGCTGATGATGATGATGATAGCGATGGTGATTGTTGATGTGACCATCAGTGTGCCAATTATATGGCAGTACAGCCGAAGGCAAAGATTTCTCTAAAATCCTGTGGTCAGAAATGGAAGGGGGAAGGGCTGGAAAGGGGCAAGGGCAGAACAAAATCAGATAAAGACACATACCTTTACATACCTTATATGTATGTATGTACCCAGGTGATAAGGCATTATACAGTACTACCATCTATGCTGTTATTCATTATCAGTGGGGAGGGGGTGGGGAGGAATGTAACCCGATCTGATATAATCTTGAAAGTGTCTACCAGGGATTTTACCAAGGTACTGTGAAAGATCGATGTTCAGATCAAATTCGAAAAGAGATGCAAACATCAGCAATTAATGTTTCTGTCCCGACTGGGGATCGAATGTAAGGTTTCTAAGCTTACAGTCTGAACAGGCTACCACTATACCACAAGGACCCTAACTTCACAGCAGTTTAATCTGAATATCTATAGTGCCCGAATATTGTTCCCAAACTCTAGCGTGTAAGCTTAGTGTTCACTCCTGACCCTAACATATTTCCCAGCTGCTCACATGTATAAGACTGAAGTTTGAATGTTTTTAGTAAAGTTAACGAAATACATAAACATTGTGCCACTAAACTTCTGTTAAGAAGAGTGGGGCCATGAAATGAAGCTTGGGCAATTGTAGAAAATGAATGGGATTTGTGTTAGTGGGTAGTGGTAAATGTTAATCTATATTAATAAAACACTTCAGCCAAATTTGTGTCACAGATTTCTTGAGAACTACGTAACGTAAAAACATGCGGTTTTCACCTAAATTCGTAGAAAAATACACTAAAGGTAACTATACACATCAGTCCTCTTTATTTTTTTTACCCTTTTTAAAAAAAAAGAATGTGTATAGCAACGAAATACAATCTCCGATAGATCTTTTCGATCCGCCCGATTCGCCAATCGTCCAACTTTTTCACGGAATGCATTCGTCTATGGTGCCTTTCGGTGCGCTAGGTATTCTTTTGCCGCTGGTGCGTTGCCTGTCTGTCCATTTGTAAAATTTATGGGGTGTTTGTCGTGAAAGACTACTGTAGTTCAGTTGTAACGTGAAGTTTATATATATATATCTGGAATGTTTTATCTGTCCATTAGCTGTCCTATCATTTATCTTATTGTTCGCTAGTGTAACACAGTTGTTCTGTGGGTAATTTGTCAGTTAATTTCTTGAACTTGTCTGCCATTTCCAGATGCATTCAGGAGAACATCGTCCTCATCGCCAAGGCATTTCGGAACCAGTTCATTATTCCAGAATTCGCCCAGTTCACACAAAGAATTGATGAACTCTTCTGGCGGGCCAAAGCAAACACCAATGGAGAGGTGAATACAGCTTGTCAGTTTTAATGCAGTGTACTCATAAAGAACAGCATGGTTCCAGTTAATAACAACTTTGGTTGAACTCTGCATAGGAAATGTTGCAACTAAAGGGAATTGTGGTACCCAATGAGTTTTTCGTATAGAAATACGGTATTTGGTTATCTGGAGAATATTGCGCTTAAAAGCAGTTACATGGAATCGACTACACCATTTCATTGATACCACATGCCTCCCAGACATAAAAATCTTGGTTGGGGTTTGGCCAAAGCATACAAACCTGTGACGGTGTAACCAGACCTTGAGTATCATATTTCTCAATGTGAGCTTCATTTGTGACATGAGACAGACATAAAGTGCTTGGATTTGATAGTTGAATACTTCATCAGTTTTTCTTGTGGAGCATTTAATCATCAACACAATAATCCTGTATCAGCATTTTTGAAAGTATGTATCGGCATCTTTTAAATTATCTATCAGCATTTTTGAAAATATGATCTTACAAATTTTAGAATATGTACTGCATTTTATGTTTGATGGTTTGTTGTTTTTTTTGATGATTTTTTTCTTCGCATGTGCACATTGTGTTAATATTTTAAGGCTGTGTGCCAGATAGTTTTGAAAACTCTGAATTTGTCATTATGTACGGCAATGAAAAAAAATGATTCCCTAAAAATTTGAAATTCGTTCATCACAGGATTATTGGTGGAAAGAAATTACAATAAACCTCTGATAGCATGTCCATGGGTTAACCCGATCGTCTGGTTGGCACCATCACTTTATGCTAACCCAAGTCACTAGATGGCTTCTTTAGATACAAGTCCGATCAAAGAAAAAATTGGATCTTCATCGTCTTGGCAAGTCACCAAAATTCCAGATAGTGCCATGTGTGCTCAAGCTACAGCCAAACAACTAAAATGAACCATTGTGCCAAAGGAATGGGTAGGGAGGCCAATGTAGACCGTGCTAAGAAGGGGAAGAAGATACCTATATAGACTGCACCACAAAATTGCAGCTAGTCTTTTTGTGACAAAGTTTTAGTACCGTTTGCCATAGGAGTCAGAAATTCCAGCACTGTTTCTTGCTAACCTCATCCTTTCACTTTTTGTTTATGTATTGGTCTTATGATGAATATGTTGCCCCTGCATATCAGTTACCAGAAAGTGTGAGCATGCTTTTTATGTAAGGGCATGATATGGTTTCCTACGACCTGGGGGAAGGTTTCAATATAATTATGTTTACAGTTACCTTAGCCAAGGATACCGCCAGCCATTTTCAGGTCAATCTCACTGTGCAACCGAGCAGAAAGCATCCTGTCTTGAGTTAATGAGAAATGTGATAAACATAGTCTGCCTTACAAGGTCAGGGTGAATCCAGTTTGTCAGCAGTTATACTGTTAGTAAGTGCTCATCTGGGATAAGGCCACATTACCACCGATTAATGGAAAAAAGACAGTATACATCAATGTAGGTTAAATTTACTTTGGCACTTTTGTATAGAGCATAACGTTCTCATATTTCCACCTGGGTTATTTTCTTACAGTTTTATTGTTTTTTAAGATAGTCAAGAATGTGCCATTGATTACTCAATAAAGAGGAGGTGTTAATGTGTTATGCGACAGTTTTTGTTTTTTTTTGTACTTTCTGTAAAACTGTGATTGTAGCGCATACGCTCTTTGTACGCAAAACAGTTGATTTGTTATTAAGTGGGAAATGGAATGGCCTGGTTTTGGCAAGGTTAAAGCTGCCTTGTCTCTGCGAGCTGATGCTTTGCAGTCAAATATCAAACTAATCATACTAGTAATAAAAACAGGAAAATCTCCTACTTGACATTCACCCAGAAACGATGATATTATTATAACGGTAAAGGTGAGAGATAAATATGTCAGCAACCCTTTAATAAAATCAGTCAGCCATGCAGTATGTGAAGGTGTTTCAAGCAGAGCTAATAATGTATGTATGTATGTATGTATGTATGTATGTATGTATGTATGTATAGGGTGTCCCCGCTGAAATTGCAGCTGTGCAGTGTAATTGTTGTTACATTTTGTGATCTTGTGAAGTGACAGGCGCCTCTTGCGAGGGCGTTGACTGGATGTTTTTTTCAATGTTTCACCGCTGTTCTTAAGAGCCAAGTCATAAAGAACCCCAGGAGTGAAGAAGTGATGAGAGGCAATATTTATTTAATAAACAAGACGTAACACTGACTTAATTCTATCTGCCCTTCTACTCTGATAAAAAGACTCAGGTGCAGCCAATGCAGTTTTGAGAAAATTTTACCTCATGTATTCACCTTTATATAATGATGCAGATTTTGAAGTTTGAATACATTGTTAAACTACAAAAGGATATTAATTTCTGGAACCCCATCTGCTTGAGAAAATGCGCAACATTTGTCCTGCAGCCAGTCAAAATGAGCAGCATGTCACTAGATTAAGAACTGAGATATCGAGCTCTCAAGATGACTGTAGCCACCCTATATAGAATTTTTGTTTGTTGTGGAAATTGAGAGTAAAATCATTCACTACATAACAGCATTCATTCCATAGGCAAATGGTCAGTAAAGTGAGGCATGCTAGATGAATTTAATTGAATCACACTGTAGCATTGTTCTGCAACTGAAATCTCCTCAGAATTTGTTTTCCCATTGCATGGTGTGATTCCCTGGCACTTCAGACAACAGTATCTCAGCCCAGATAAATGCCAGCTGAAACATATTTTCATTTTACTGGAGTTCACATATTAAGCTAATTTGTCATATCAGTAACTTAATTTAGTCCAAAACCCTTATTTTGACTGGCTGTAAGACATACTGTTCTGCTGTAATCTTGAGTCCCATATTTTCCATATCAGAGGTTATTTGCAAACTCAGATATCTCATGAACTTAAAAATATGGACGAGGGCTATAGAATTTGAGTTTGTGAGGTCTTACTCTTATGTCTTCGCCGATCTCAGGAGTTGACATTGTTTAAACCTGGCACTCATTAGCCCTTTGTGGGAAAGATGTACCAAACAATAATATCTTCATTTTGTGATACTTTTGCCACTAAGGATTTGTTTGGCTGAGGAGGGTAGTGTGTGTGACTTGATATGCAACTTTATGATCAAAATCTGATATGTTCATTCTTGTCATCTTTTTTTTCAGTTGGCAAGTTACATTCCTCAGTTGGCAAGATTCAACCCAGAGAGCTGGGGTCTTTCTGTCTGCACAGTTGATGGACAAAGGTACTTTCCTGTTTTTTAGGGGTATTCTGTGAGTAGTCTTTGTTAATTGTGACAGCTTCAGCAGTCTTCTTGTCATTATTTTTTATAAATCTTTCAAGGGACAGGGGTAGATATCTGCTTCACAGCCTTTAAAGTTCAGTTTATTTTGTTGTAAACTTGAAACCACAAATTTTTTCATACCTGACCATTTCTGAGAAAACACCACTAGAATGTTGAGATGTTCAACCTGTGTACGTCACCATCACTTGTGCTTCGTGATGTCATGAGGCAAGAAAAACCAGCAGATTGGTGCAAATGCATGTACAAACTGTCTGGATCAATCGTCTGCTAGCTTATTCAAATGAGTGAAATATCCCTTCATGCCTCACATTTCCTTTTATACTCCAAGTAGGCCTTTAGGTTGTCAGGTTTACCTCAGTACGGTAGTTTTTATTCAAGCCATGCTTAACATAATATTGAATACCAATTGTGTTTTGTTTTTTTTTTATGCATTTAGATCATCCCTAGATGAAGCTCAGGATGCAATCTGTGTCCAATCCATGAACTGACCTTTGACCTATGCAGTGGTTTGTTGATTGACACTGACTGTTTTCGTTTTATTTGGATGCCTATAGATATTCCCTGGGTGATTCCCAGGATCCAATCTGTATCCAGTCCATGAGCAAACCTTTGACCTATGCCATGGTTTTGGATGAGCTGGGACCAGATCTTGTCCATCAGTATGTAGGTCAGGAGCCAAGTGGTCAAGCTTTCAACACCATCGGGCTGGACCCAATGAGTAAGTGCTCCTTGTTGCGTAACCCTCCACTCTGTCACATTTTACACATTTTTACTCGACTGCCATCAGCTGATTAGCCTGAATCTAGGTTTGTTTGTATTTTACGATCTGCATTCCAAGTGCATTTTCTCAGAAATGAGAAAGATGATGAAGGCCATATTTGAAGCACAGTGATAATATACAGTAGAACTCTATAAAATAAAATTGATAGGACAGGCCAAATCGTCACTGGTTAAATGAGTTTTGTTTTATCTATTTACAGTACAATATAAGGGGAAATAACCTAAGAAATGCCACACAGTAGTGTTTGCAGGTGACAGCTTTGACAGCTTTGGCTCATTATAGCATTACAGGTTGTTGGGGATTGACACAGAATTCAGCACACACATGATCTAATCTTCACGTGCTAGGCCACCACTGGATAAGGAGAGGGAAAATGATAACAGCAGGGACTCATAATATTTTCCTTCTCTTTATCACTTTTTCCTTTCTCGCCGACGCATCACATATTGTGTTGTCAAAGGTTATCCAAAACTCATTATTGAGTTAATCGTATGAATAAAAGGAGCCTTAAGACAGGAATGGTCTTTTCTATGTTATATTTTGATTGGGTTAACCAAGATTTTGGGTAAAGCGCTCTCATGTTAAGTAAGTTTTGCTGTAATTGCTTTATTGCGTCCTTATGTGAGCAGTCGAGAAGTGTGTTAGGGTCACAGGCGAACACTAGGCTTGCATGTGAAAGTTAGGGATGACTCAGGCAGTAGGTATTTAAGAAATAAATTGTTGTGAATTGAAGTTAGTATCCTTGTGGCGTAGGGGTGGTATGTTCAGACTTGCAAGCTGATAGAGCCTGGGTTCGATTCCTGGTAGGGGCAAAAAAGTTTCTAGTGTAGGTTTTTTTTTCGGCATATGTTCTCAAAACTGGTCCTCCACAGTAATCTGTCAAAATCCCTGGTGACACACTTTCCTAAAATAATATGTAACATCTGAAAACTTATCAGACTTAGTTCACATTCCTACCTCGTAATGAGATTAATATGAAGATAATACTAAATTACTTTGCCACCTGGTTACACTTAGAGCCCGACCCTGTAGTTTTATTCTTCTTTTTCTCATTCCAGATCGTCCACACAACCCAATGGTCAATGCTGGTGCTGTGGTCACATGTTCACTCTTGAAGCAGGGCATGAATCTGGCTGACAAATTTGATTTTGTAAGTTAACATGATGATAACAGAACTGTCAGTGTAGGTTGCAAAAAAACAAAACAAAAATACTTATGGAAACTGTTGGCTATTGTTTACATCATAAAAGAATTCCAAAAGATTTTGCACAGCAGCTTTGTGGCATGTGAAAAATTTAAGAAAAGTTCACAAAGAAAGCAAATTAAACAAGACAAAAAAAAAAGGGGGATATTGTGATTCATAAATTGTGACCTGGGTTTGTCATGCAAGATCTAAGTTCAGAAACATACAATGTATGATAAATGTGTTTCCATACAAGGCCCTTTTCAGGAGCGTGTGTAGTGGCTGGTTGGTCTTTGTGTAGGGAGATATGCTAATGTGTCAAACCTGGTATGGAAAATTTAGTACATATAATGGTCAAAGAGTAATGATGAGGTTTATTAGCTTCATATCAAAGCATTGCCTGCTGAGATGCTTCATATTCTTATCACCTCAGCTGGCCAGGTCATTCAGTCACTTTCTCAACTCCTCAGCACACAGTGTAGCTACCATTATATAGGCACTGATGACTAATATTAGGATATTTCTTTCTGTGCCTGTACCTATGTAACCATGTTACAGATGGGAGTGCTGAGGAAAATGTGAATGAAATGCATTGCTAGGACATATACAGCATGACCATATTGGGAATCCCAGTTTTTGATCTCTAGTCCTATGCTGTAATCATTTGGCGATTTTTACCAGCTGATTCCCACATTCACCGTTGTAATGTTTTGCATGTATGTTTCAGAACCAGCAAAAATTGAAACAACTTGCAGGCAATGAATATGTTTCTTTCAACAATTCAGTGTAAGTATTATATACTTTCTTTTAACTTGTGATATTCTGGTGTTAATTCAGTATTTGTTTCTGTCACACATAAATGTGGCTCTGTTTACTCTTGTCCCATGTTTTGCGGAGTAAGTGAAAATTAGTTGTCCACCCCTATGCAAGGTGATAAATCGTCATGGTTTTGTAAATAAAACTTGAGCACTTTGCAAATGGGAATGTCATAATACGGCATGAAAGATTGTCTGTTGATGCACATTCTAATATTAACATACATACCATAGTGAGGTATGTTCTCACCTCAGTTTGCACATATCCTGTGTCCATTCTGTAAAATCATAAGACTGCCCCAAGGTATGCTTATGTTAGAATTAAGGGCAGGTTAGAGTTAATAGTGAGATAAAGGAAGAGGCAGGTCTTCATAGATAGTCCAAGGAATCTTCCAAGAGTGCTTTTTCTTCCCTTGATTTGATTTGATTCATCACTGAAGCCAGGGATGGCTGCAGGATATTGGACATTGGTGGTCCGAAGGGTGTGGGAACCTGCTGATGAAGTTTCACATTCTTCTACAGCTGAAAAAAGTGTTAAAAAGGAGAGAAAGCCATTGAGAAAGACTGAAATAATTGTGATTCATTAGGCCCTAATATCATTACCCTGACTGGCATATTTGTGATAAGAGTGGTAACACTTGTTGGTCAGGATGGAATCTGTTCTACATGTTAGGCACATGCACTTTTCTTACAGAACAAGGCAGTGGAGATAGCTTTGTTATGAAAAAAGCTCACCATTATGCTATAATGCTAATGGAACACTAACCTACACAGTTTGTGCCATAAAAAAAAAATCGGAAACTTGGCTGCAAAGTTTGCCATGGACTGAGATGTACACTATTGACTTTAAATGTGCATCAGTAAAGTGTTCCAGTTTTTTTAATTTTCTGTAATATCGTACTATCCAGTCTAAGCTACTGCTTCACAAATGCCTTTACTTTTACTGCCCACAACTGTAGATCACTGCCTAGGGACAGACTGAAGGGTAGATAATCCTCACATTGCACCAAAGGCTGGTAAAAATTTCCTCAGTGGATAGCAGCCATTCCTGGTAAAATATAAGAGAAGTATTGATGTAGGCTATAACTTAGGTATTACACTCCTGTTTTGTTTTTTTTTTGTTTGTTTTTTTTTCCCATAACAAGAGTGTTTGTTCTATATGCAGGTTTTTATCAGAGCGCCAAACAGCAGACAGAAACTTCGCCATCGGTTACTACCTGAAAGAGAAGCAGGTATTGTTTGTATTTCTTTAATAATGTGAACACTTTTTTAATGAGAACACCAGAAGTTTTTAGCATTGTTAAAACTTGGGTATGTGACAGTTGACCTAGGTTGTTGCAAAATCTTCGTCCATGAACTTGCATAAATATCTTGCAATGAGTCAAAATGAGGCTTATGTCACAAAACAACTGTATCGAGATATCAGGCTCTGTTGATGAATGGGATCATCTAGTATCGAATTTTTGTTTGCCATGGACATTTAAGTAAAATCACTTCTCTGTACAGTGTACACACAGCTATTCATTTTATCGAATGCAGATAAATTTGAGTTTTTGTGAGGTAGAGGAGATCACTTTTATTGTGAATAATTGTTCTCCAGTTATGATGTTCTCAGAGCCTCTTCCTTTGCATGGGGGTAACCACTACTACTTCATATAACTACGTCTTGGACCAGAATAATGTTGGGTCAAAAAATATTTCATTTAATGAAAGTACACAGATTAAGCATTCATAAGATACCAATATCTTGATGTAACCGGGTGGCATGGCATATAGTATTCATTCTTTATATCTAAGGGAGAGGAATGTGAGCCCAGTTTGATAAGTTTTTGGATGATGTTACACATTATCAAGGACACTATGTCACCAGGGATTTTACCAATTACTGTGAAAGATCAATTTTGAGAAGAAAGGCCGCAAAAACCTACACTAGAAAATTTCATGCCCCTGCCGGGAATTGAACCTAGGGTCTCTTGGGTTGCAAGTCTGCATGTGCTACCACTACACCACAGGGACGCTAACTTCACAGCAGTTTAATTCTTAAATACCTACCACCTGATTATGTTCCCTAACTTCCACATGCGAGCTTAATGTTCACCCATGACCCTGACACATTTTCCGACTGCTCACATTGACTTTGTCAGAGAGTGACTTTAGCCTCGTTCTTTTTGTCTGCAAGACAAATTTAGTTATTGCCAATAAACTACTTTGCCCCTGTAGTTCTGTTTTCCTCAGACTGATTTTGTCATCTCTTTGTACCTTTCCTCAGTGTTTTCCCAAGGGCACCAACCTACATGAACTTCTGGATTTCTACTTCCAGGTAAGATTTCCCATGTTTCAGATGAGGGTGTTAGGATGAAGAGACATCGGCATCAACCTATCCAGTTATTCATGCATTTTTGTTTCTCATTTCAAAATATTTCTAGACCACAGAGTCCCAGACATTGATACTTTATGTACTCAACAAGTTTCTTCCTAGCAGCGTATTGATAGAATTGGTTTTGCTTCACATGAGCAGATACATCAATAAAGAAAACAGCACATTTTATTAAGGTATCTAAGTTACCCATACTTTCTTATCTCTTATATGTAAGTGGTGAGACTATTTAGTGAGAACTATTGCCTAGGAATTTCTGGAATGGCATCCATTGCTGTGCTGAACACAAGACAAAGGAGGAAGCTAGTAAGCATATAATTTTCAAACTAATAGCCCCAAAGAGGGCATTGTCCTTTTAATGATATTGGTTGAAGCATTGGCTGACTGCAGTTTGAAGAAGAGAGCCAGCTCCCTTTTTTGCCTTACCAAGAACTGCCTTCTTTTTTCTGGGCCAAGAACTGCTCCTTGTTTGACCTGCAAGGTGTTGTGGACCCAGGGTTATCAGGCATGTGGAGAAGTCATCCCACCTCGTCAGCACTCCTTTCTTTTTCTCCGGTCTGTACATAAATCTTATCAAAATTTTTCCTCTCTTCCTTCAGCTGTGCTCAGTAGAAATCACCTGTGATTCAGGTGCTGTGATTGCTGCTACATTGGCTAATGGTGGGATCTGTCCAATCTCGGGCATGAAAGTGCTGGAACCCTATTGCATTCGGGATACCCTCAGTCTCATGTTGTCATGTGGCATGTATGACTATTCTGGACAGTTTGCTTTCAAAGTAAGTAAATCTGTAAAACCGTCTGTTGGCCTTGTGTAGTTAGGCGATAATCTTGTTATTTTATGTTACGTGTGAACAGTGATAGTACGTAAACACGGATATTGAGTACAGAATTTTTGGTTCCAATTTTTCTTCTCTAAGGGTGCACGTGCGTGTATGGTTAGTACGTATTTGTGTTAATAAGTACACTTTTGGTTGGTCCCAACATGTATGCATTATCCATGTTCTACTTCAGCTGAATATTGAAACAAATTCTTGGTTGCATCTCTGCATTACATTCATTACTCTGGTATTTGGATACAGCCTTAAATATTTCATAGTCTTTCAGTGTCATCAAACTCGCACTGTTGCGTTTTGTGAGCTCAGCTGTTGTTTTTGTTGCCTCAGCAACAGTAAATCATTCACTTTCTGACATTCTACAGGTTGGCCTCCCAGGGAAATCCGGGGTGTCTGGAGGTATCATGCTTGTGGTACCCAATGTGATGGGCATCTTCATGTGGTCACCTCCCTTGGATCACTATGGCAANTGTTTGGCCTGCAAGGAATTGCCGACCCAGGGTTCCCGGGCATGTGGAGAAGTCAGCACTACTTACTTTTTCTCCAGTCTGTACATAAATCTTATCAAAATCTTTCCTCTCTTCCTTCAGCTGTGCTCAGTAGAAATCACCTGTGATTCAGGTGCTGTGATTGCTGCTACATTGGCTAATGGTGGGATCTGTCCAATCTCGGGCATGAAAGTGCTGGAACCCTATTGCATTCGGGATACCCTCAGTCTCATGTTGTCATGTGGCATGTATGACTATTCTGGACAGTTTGCTTTCAAAGTAAGTAAATCTGTAAAACCGTTTGTTGGCTTTGTGTAGTTAGGCGATGATCTTGTTATTTTATGTTATGTGTGAACAGTGAACACACTTAATACGGACACACTTAGTACGTAAACACAGATACTGAGTACAGAATTTTTGATCCCAGTTTTTTTCTTCTCTAAGGGTGCATGTATGGTTAATACGTATTTGTGTCAATAAGTACACTTTTGGTTGGTCCCAACATGTATGCATTATCCATGTTCTACTTCAGCTGAATATTGAAACAAATTCTTGGTTGCATCTCTGCATTACATTCATTACTCTGGTATTTGGATACAGCCTTAAATATTTCATAGTCTTTCAGTGTCATCAAACTCGCACTGTTGCGTTTTGTGAGCTCAGCTGTTGTTTTTGTTGCCTCAGCAACAGTAAATCATTCACTTTCTGACATTCTACAGGTTGGCCTCCCAGGGAAATCCGGGGTGTCTGGAGGTATCATGCTTGTGGTACCCAATGTGATGGGCATCTTCATGTGGTCACCTCCCTTGGATCACTATGGCAACAGTTGTCGCGGCATCCAGTTCTGTGAGGTGAGAACATGGCATGGTATGGAAATTGAAAAAGGAAGCAATGATGGAAGCAAAAAATTGCTTTTATGTAGCCCATATCTATAAAATTTAATGAGTTCTGAGCACTTTTCGGAGAGAATGAAAAAAATAGTTACAAATGCAATTTCAGTACCATGCATACACTCATGCACAAATACGAATGATAATACAGTCGACTCCACTTAATCGCCCTCCGCTTAATCGCCTTGTTTCCCAGGGAACTGAATTTTTTCTATATAAAAGTCAGTGGATAATTGCCTGTCACTCAGGATAATTGACCACTTTTCAGGACCCATGAATTCAAAGATCAGCGGTTGAAGGGTTAAAGTTGACAAACAAATAATGTACACAGACGATTTAACTGTGCGACAGGTGGCAGAGCTGTTGACTGAGTGACAGCTGCCACCCCGAAATAGGTGTGATAAGCCTTTCCTCCCCACCTCCCCCCTCCTTGTCCCCCTTCGTCCCACGCTACGCATCACCGCCTTTGTCCCACGCTACGCATCACCGCCTTCGCCCATCCGATAATGCATTTGCTAATGCACCGAAAGCTGTATAGTCTCCTCCCCCCACGCCTTGATTGCGCCTGTCTGGTGGATTTCGGTTATATCAGAGAACGTGTCATGTGGATGAACGGTCTGTCCCAACCATGCCATCCTACTCCTTATTGTCTGCTGAGCTACTGCGAGGTGGCCAATGAGAGAGACCGCGGAGATCAAACATTTTGTGAGCTACAACACCGTCAAACTTGAGTTTGTCCTGAGTCTGGCGATGAGAAGGTGTCAATGCACGAAATCAAACCACGACATCAAAGAAATTACCAAAAATATGGCTGAAATTACCTTCTCCGCTTAATCGCTTCTCCAGTTAATCGCCCACTTTTTCCGTGATCCCGAGGAAGGGCAATTAAGCGGAGTCGACTGTACTTTGATGAGTTAGATAAGAACCCTTCTAGAGATTTGTTTGGTTAACTTGAAAGGACTTTATGGGGCATTAAATTACTCACATCTTCTGTAGTGCTATCAAAAAGTGTGTTGCATCAAAGTACCCATGAATGCATCAGAGGAGCTGTCAATAAATAGCCATATGAAAGGATGAGTTCTGTTCTTCCCCAGTCTCCTTTCACCTGTTCACTCACATAGATGACGCCTGATATTTTATGGGAATAAGGCTTACTAGATCATACCAGTTCATGTGTACTATTCTATGTATTTGTATTATGAATGAGATTGCATAGCATTGTAAATCAGCTTCCTTACAGAGTCAGTAAAAGTCTTATTTTCATTTTCAAGATTCATATTCATAAAACATGTAATTTAATTCATCTCTCTTGAATGTTCGCTCTGATTTTTCTGTTTGTGATGATTCCAGGACCTTGTGAAGAGCTTCAACTTCCACAATTACGACAACTTGCGACACACCCCACGGAAGAATGACCCACGAATCCAGACAGTGGATACGCAGGCCGACCTGGTGGTCAACTTATTGTTTTCAGCCTACAATGGAGATGTCACTGCCATCAGAAGGTAATGTGCTGTAGTGGTTATTCTGTTGTCATACAGTCAGGTATATCAGCAAGTATTAGATCACCAGGCCTGACTGATGAAAACTAACCCAGACAGGCAGGAAATTAGAGTGTCTGACTGACACACTGTTAAACTGTCACATATCAGCAGTCATGCAAAATCGGATTTGGTCCAGCAGAACACAGATGCTTGTCAGACCAAATGTCTGGCAACTCTTTAGCTATTGTTGACATGTCTGTGCTATGTGCTGTCACATTGGTCATGGACAGCCAAAATCTCAAATTGAGGTAAAATTTGTACCCTCTGATCTGCCAAACATGCAGCATCAGTTTATGGTATCCATTTTCAAACTTGCAGAGCTGTGGCATTCAGCAATCCACTCTTAACATGACAGGTTTCTTTTGAAGGCACTGCCAGTGCCACCTATTCACCACTCCTCAAGAGCATCGATAAGGGTTGAAATTAGAGGCACTTGAAATCATACAATGAATTTTTTATACAAGTGGAAAATATAGCAGCAATATTGCAACAAAGCAAAGTTCAGATTAAGCAGGCTGCAGTTAAACAAGATCAACCGTATTAAATTTGTTGTTGACTATTTCACTGCATGGATGAGCAGCGGAGGATAGAGATAATATATTTAATATCTTAGCCTTCTTGATGATGACAGTGGCAGAGGAAAACATTATCTGGAGCTGACATTGCACCTAAACGCATTGCAGGTGAATACTCCGGAACATTAACAAGTTGACATTGGCAGCCGATGAAAAACCAGACGTGTTGATTAAAGCAAACATTCTGTAATTTTTAAGAGTTTGTTGAGATTTTATGTGACAGCACCTCAGAGACGATCATAACTAAGCAGTGCATGACATCTGAAGGCCACACAGCCAGTTTTAACGGAAGAGTAGAGGAAGGCACAGGACAGTGTTGTAATGTTTCTCTTGCACTTTTTTCCATCTCAGGTGTGCTCTGATTGGGATGGATATGAGCCATGCAGATTATGATGGGAGAACGGCCCTTCACGTGGCAGCAGCTGAGGGCCATGTCCCTGTGGTCAAGTTTTTGTTGGAGAAGTGTGGATGTTCCCCATACCTTGTTGATAGGTCAGTGTCAGTGGGTTTTTTCTTTTGCTTTGTTTTGTTTTGTTTTTGTTTATATAAAGGACATCAAAATCTCAAACCATATTTTCTTGAAAGCCTTGTACACTCTTTGATAGTACAGGAAGTCAACCAAAAAATAGTTCACTTAATTCAAAGTCTTGTAGATCAAACTGAAAGAGTTAAGAAGAAACTGGGTTACAATTTTAAGCATATTAAGGCATTCCATTTTCCTAAATTTAAATATTGTTATATTTCTTTGAGATACAGTTCTCTTTTCCTTAGTTCCATGTAACTTTTTCTTGAATCATATATATATTGAAAACCCCTCCTCAAGTATCTGCATTGATGTGTCTTGGATAAATACGTGAAATCTGATGGTGAAATGACAACTGTACTTTGAGACAGTTTCTCTATAATCAACATCCACAGAAAGAATAATACATTATTTAGCATTTTGGTATGCAAGTTGGCATGCAGAGTATACTAAAAAAAAAGGACAATGTGCACCGTCGTAATGCACTGTAATCTACAATAGATGGATAGTCGAGCGCCTTATAATGAACCAGCAGCACCATTTTGCAACCTTTATCTTTTTGTTTTCACTTTACAGGTGGGGCTTCATGCCCATTGATGATGCCAAGAGGTTCAGTCAGCAAGAAACAGTGGAACTTCTGGAGTCATTCATGGAGAAAGAGAAAGAGAAGGAGCTTGCACACCATCCAACAGCAGCAACAGACGAAAATGGAACCTCAACAGAGGATGAGGATAATGTTCACAGCTAACTGCTGAAGGGTTTCCAGCCAAACTGCAGTACCAGTGTATCTAATTCATCAGCTGCATGATAATATGGGATAACCAGTCGATTCTGATCTACTTGAGAGCAAGGGGAAAACTGTGACTTTAAGAAGTTGCTGTTGTTTAGCTTTGCTCCAGTGTTATCTGAAGACTGTTGTGATTGAGCAAAAGTTGCCTTCAAGCAAATTGTAATTGAGTGAGTCAGCTGTTGTAAAAGTTGTGTCACTGGTCTAAGCAATTTTTGATTTAGATTATGGTCTGCAAAGGATGTCTTAAGACTCTTCTTTTGTTAAGATGTTATATTCAAGCCGCCAATATTTTTCTTTCTTCTGTTGAAAAACAAGCTGTGACCTACTTACAGAAAACATCGAAGTTGGAGCCTAAAACTGTTGACTACGAGCTGTGCAAAAGAAACAAATTGAGGAAGTGTAAATGGAATACTCGCCTGTCCGAGAAAGAGCTGAGAAATGTGTGCCTCTCCAACGAAGATTTAGAGATGCCACTTTTGAGGTAGTTGCTTTAATTCTGGCATTTTTGATCAGCCAAAAAAGTAAAGTTAGACCTATAACCATGCATTAGCAAAGGTCCTGTAGGTTGTGAAGTCTATGGAAGTTGGAAACGGCATTTTGTCTGTGCTTTTTTTAACATTGACAGCAACTCATTAGCGTTCAGTAATTGTGACAGTTAAAATCAGTCACTATTTACCACTGCACAATTGCAAAAAGTTCAGGCAATCTTTTCCAGGCTCTTGTGGCATATTTGAAGGTTGAGATTCATTCTATGCTGTAAAAGTGAGAGATTGACAGTATAATGAAAATATACCAGGAAAGAAAAAATAACTTTGGTACAGCCATTAGAAACAGCTGGGTACGTGTAGTGTGACATCATGACCTCAAAGCTGATGTAATTGAAAATACCACATACTTCTGGCAATAGAGTGGTCCTGAATCCCTTAAATGACAGTGCCACTGCATGATCAATAACCGCTGCTCTTGCACAGCAAATCAAGTGCAGCCACGCCTGTTTCAAGAAAATCAACTTTTATGATGTTTACCATTGGCTCTGTTGGTCATGTGCCACATACATCAGTTTCCAGATCATTTTGTCTTCAAGTATAGGAATATTATGCCTTAAAATGTTTACAGACAATGGCCACTACCCTGAAACTGAGAGCTTTTTATTTTGCTTTTCATCAATCTTGCGCCAGAATCAGAATTTGGAAGATGGCACAAATGCTCCTCATAAGCGTATGATGCTACCTGGAAACAAACTGTAAAAATTTTCTCAAATTGATTAAGCTTGATGCCTCGCCCCACCCCAATGTAATTTCGAGCCTCCTCAGGCAAATGGATGGGGGATGCATTTCACATCTGTGATTTTTATAATGGAGGAGAGGCTTCAGGTGTTGTTGATGAAGGAAAAAAATATTGATTGTTGATGATGAAGAAATGTTTCAGTATTGATACTGTGGTATATATGTTAACCTGGTTCAAGGTAAATGTTACGTCTCAGGAAAGCTGTTTGTGTGATATGATATTTGTGACATGTTATTCTCACCTAGGTGAATGTGTGTGTGTGTGTGACTTCACAATTCTGCTGTCTTACAGAAATAGACCTCTTGTGCCACAGTCTTAATTTTACAAGAGACAAAAAAATCTTCCGCATTGTGCCTTACTTTATAAATGAAGCAACGGCACATAAGGCTGGCTATCTCTGCCTCTGTATCAAAGCTGTTAGAGAGTAACCCAGATGAAAAGACAGAGAACATTCAACTTTATTCAAAGGTAGCAAAAGGTGAGTTTGAGCTAATTTGTCATTTTCTGGGTTTTTCTGTAAGACAGAATAATTGTTCAGTGTCCAAGTTTTTGGTCACAAACATAATATTATGTACATGTTTCATATATGCCCACTTAACATTTAAGTGCCTTGCTGTCAGTAGTAGATAATCCTTAGACACTCTCAAGCCCCATATGAGCAATGCTTTCATTAGATCACCAGTAGAGAGTACAGGACACTAGAACATGCATAATACATGAGGCTTCTTTTGCATAGTCCTTACGGCTGATCTGAATTGGCATCACAAAGAGATTTGCAAAGTGTTTGGAACAGCTAAAGTTTGGCATAATGTGTTTTTGTATTCCATTCCATACTCTTGGCAAAGGAGTATCACTGTGTTATTGCTGTTGTGGCTACACATGCATTTATTATGCCACTGTTGTTATTAGATCTGCCATTGTTGCATACCTGTGTTGACCAATGCTTGTTTCTCCTAAATTTGTTGATTTGGCAGGTCAGTCAGAAGCATGCGTATCTACCCATTTGTGAAGCTCTTTACTGGTGAAAATTTGAAGGGCACGTCACTGGCTTGGCGGTTGAATTGGTCATTTTTATAGCAACACTTGTGAATAATTGACACTGAACTAATGTCTGTCAAAGTAATTCCCAGAAACCACAAGTACTTGCGTGAAAGAGAGAATACAGGGGCCAAATTTTGCAGGATTGTCTTCCCAAAGGAGTCTCTACCAAATAGTGACATTAGAGCAAAACCAGATGATATTAATTACATGTTTGGAATGTTATAATGCTGTCATCAGTATACTGTAATGCTATATCAGTATAATCAACATAATGCTGTCATCTATGTGATTTAAGGTATTCTGTTGGCGACATAAATTTCTTGATGATCTGTTTTTATTCGGACTTGAGGTTATGATCAGTGTTTATTTTGATACCATCTGGTTCCTTACATGTGATCTGAAATGTATGGTGGTACAAGTTTCAAAATGTGTTATACTGAATTGTGACTGTTTTCTTCTTATATCAGTGCATAATCTAAGATAAGATTCAAATTGGAATATATTTCTTTCTGGCAGAGTGCATAATATTGTGATTACAGCTGTCCAAAACCTAAAATGTTATTTCATAACGAGAACCTCCGATGCATAATAATTAATTATAATAACAGGGTGTAAATAATCATTATTTCACCAAAACATACATTTTATGTAAATATTTATGAAACCATTCATAAAACCAAAAAGGGAAGTAAACATCTTTTATCTAGTATGCAACAGATTGGAAATTGCAAAGAAATGGGGACTTTCATGGTACAGACACTTGTGATAAAATGGATTCTGAAAGGAACAAAAAGGACAAGACTGCTAAGAGGTTTAATTTCAGTTATCATGTCACTTGGCACTTTCATTTTGCATTCCAATAGTTTAGGAAAAATCAATGTGTGACTGATTTTTCTTGTTTTCACTCAAGTGACCCCTGTGTAACATTGCTTTGAAGTGTAAGAAATTATGAAAGATGTAGCCCATTTAGCCACAACATTCATTCTCGCACTTCCCACAGACCCAGTTATAGTTTTTGATGTTGTTGAAAATGCTGCTTGCTAAATCTTTTCAATATTTCCTCGGTCAAATATGCAGATATCAATTTAACATCAATTTTTCAGCATGGTTATACAGTAGTGATAATTTGTGCATACTGTTCTAATGGAATATGGTTTTGAAAATGTCTCATCACTCTTGCAGAGAAGGGACACCTTCATACGGGATATAGGCCTGTAAAATGACAACTTTTGTATTCCGTGACAGGAAATATTAACTGATCTTGTTATGCTGTTAACATTATGTAATATTTATCCATTGAGTTTAATCTTTGTATCCATATCTATAGTATCATATATTTCACTAACTTCCAGTTTTATGTATACATACAAAATGCTAAACAATATGTTTGTCTTTGCTTTTGTTGATGTTTCTGAGATAAAACAACATCATGAGGTGTTCTTCTGTTATATATCTCTCTTTTGATTAGCTGTTAAACAGCGGTTCTAGCTCTTGGTCATTTGATCACCTTTACAACCACAGAGGTATGTTTCTTGCATATATGTAAATGAAAAATATCTCAATATTTGCTACTGATGGATACTGGAAGGTACATCCAGTATTATTATTATTTCTATGCTTTTGTTAAATCTGCCTTATTAAGCCGAAACCAGTGTTTTTCGATTATATACATTTTCTGTTGTGTGATCTTAACCCATTTCATGTTATGAAAGAAGCTCATGCACTAGTAGTTCAGTTATTCTTGAATCCATGAGTGTCAGCAGAGAAACACATAGCAATTGATTGTGCGTGTAGAGGTATCAGTTGGTTTTTAAAAACAAGTCACAATTCACATTTGGAACTGCTAGGAGAACATCGTGGATCTATTTCTGTTTTTTTGTTCATATTCCTTACACATGTTATTGCAGCATCATGTTGTGATCTGCCAAATCCATTAACAGGCCTATGTCTATGGGCTTTCTGTTTTTCTTTCATATGAGATTAATCTCATTGTTTACATTCATCACTGATATTACTGAACATAATAATATATAATTTGGGCTGTGAGAGATTGGTTGACAAATGCATTGATTATATAATAAGACAAAATTTTTAATTTTTTAGTCAACATATAATACAACCTTGCCACTGAAGTGGTTTTTTATTAAGTAAAAATTTTCTATCTGTCAGTCTTCCCCTTATGTTTTGAAATGCAACTTCTTTCTCTTTATGATCTGCTATAGCATCACTGATGGAAATCATGAAAATTCACACTTACAGTTGTTCCGTGTTTTGTATGTGAGTATTCAGTCTCGTATTGACACATATGAGTATTCAAAACTTTGTAGTTTTCTTGTCTTTTGACTCTGACTGTATTGTTCTCATCTCCACAACACCATGATCATTATACAAGTGCTCAGGTCTTTAAGATTTAGAGTAAACCCAAACGAAAAAAAAAAATTCAGTTGTTCATGTTTAGAGGAAGATATAATTTTAACAGGTCAAGGCGAAAATTTTAAAAAAAAAAATACTAAATTTCTTACTCTTTTGAACTCCTAAGAAATACTCACTCTCTAGATTTTTGGCTGTTTGACTCAGCACCTCTTACAAATGACCTTTGCACTTGTGTTATGACTGTAACCACAATGGCTAAATGTTTGGGATATTTAGCATAGATAGCCTGTATGATGCAGTGTCTGTACCCATTATAGTGATCTCAGATAAGCACATTCACTCTCTACTGCTCAGGAATTGTGTTTATTTCTTGTTTGTACAGTTTTATGAACTTCTCTCCATAATAAATTGTTTTAGGTGAGAGTTGTCTTTCCTTAATATCCACTCTTTCATTACCTTGTAGTAACTATGAATTTTAATAAAAATGTTAGTTATTCGTGAGCACATTGTTATGAACCAAATTCAGATACTTCCAGGGTAGCATTTTGTACATATTTTTATAGCATCTACTAGGGGAAAGTAATACACATATATATATGCCAGTCATCATCGTTCTGTCATACCACATTAGAAAGTCTTTAAGTTGAGATTTGGATAATATTGAGTTAACTTCACTTAGACAGCCATCCCACACAATAATTATTATAAAATCCTGTCCGTTAGGGGAATCTTTGGATCCCCAGTTGATTTTGTTTTAACTGGTGTCTCCTAATAATAATTGCTCCACAACAGCTGGGAAAAGATGCAATTATGCAGATGGTGCAATTATGCAATATTGTTTCTAAAATTTAATATATATCTCTTCTCTGAAAAAAAAAATCCAGCAGTTGAAGGAAATAGGCTAATTAAGTCAATTTAAATCAAATTAAGTCAGCTATAAAGGTACAGATTCATATTCCTCATTCCATTTGAGAATTTCATATAGCTATATCAGAATAATGATTCAAATTTTCTACTGATATATCATTTTTCTCTGCCTCATTAAATGTGTATACATGCACAACTTTAACTTCTTTTTAGAACTTGGATATGTTTTTAATTTTTGTAATTTCTAATAATGAGTAATGGCAGAAAATGGATTTGCAATGTGTCATTATTTATCTGTAGTAAATTAGGTGTTAATATAAACCAGATTTTGCAGCTGGTAGTTAGGCTAAGTAGATTAGTGTGCTTTAGAATTTTGTGTTTTACCCAGGAATAATGTTCATACACACAAGAGATTCTCTGTCATATCTTGTCAGGTCTGTGGTGTATTTTGGGTGCTTGGACAGCATTACATGTACTGATACAGGATAGGTCAATAGGTGAGAGGAGGAGTAGAGCACAGAGTATCATTCTATACACCTGCAGAATAGTTAAATATACAATGCAAGGTCAGATAAGACAAATTAGTGAGTCAGTACAAACCAGTGTCAAAATATATCTTAGATATATGTGTGAAATCTGGCAATCAAGTAACAACTGGATTTGGAGATAACAATCACCTAAGATCACCATCCAGCCAAAAAAAAAATGCGTTACTTGGCACTTTGGTATGCAATTTTGCATGTAAAATATAATAAATTAGAAAATGCCAGTGCCCATCATGATAATGCACTATTATCTACAGAAGATGGACTGTGTTTTCCCTTAAGAGAGTCTTCCTATTTCCTCATTTGGTTGCTTGATGAATTGGTAGCCGGACATCTCTAGTCTTGTTTGTCTTACTTCTCCATCTGGCCAAATAACAGGGAACCCTCTTAAGAAAATAAAAATAAAAACAGGACTTCTGTTGATCCTGTAAGGCTATTAGTTTACAATGTGTGTGTTATATATCTCACTCATAATACAAACACACAGCACTTTACACATTATACATATAAATACATACTACAAATGAAACACATAACAAAGTCATTGCTGGTCACACGTGGGGTAGCACCCTGATTCCCCAAGCACTTGAATTGAGAGGGGGGAAAAAAGGAGGTAAGTGTCTTAGCCACGGACACTACAGCATAAGCCACCTGGACCAAGAGTTGAAGACACAAATCTTAGACTTTGAAGGGTTGACACGAGAGCTTTCAGTTTGCACTTTGACCATTCCATTGATCATCAAATCTTGCCTCATCTTTGCTCTGTCTCTTTTCTCCTCTTAAGTGTGGCATATTGCTGTGGCCAGCCTCTCATGTATATGTAGAGTATAATATAATAGAGAGGGTTAATGTATTCCCTTTGCTTTTAGACCACGCATATATTACTCCCAGTACTTTTGCCTAGTGAAGAAGTAGGCATGTTATGAGCAGTTTTGCAGCCTCAGATGTGTACAGGTTAGGTTTGTTTAGGTGTTGTGCAATTGGTAAATTTTACACTCTGAAACACATACACCATGATTCATCTACAATAATACTTTGGATGTCTGTAGAAAATAATTACTAGATACTCAGCCAAACATATTTACTTTATTCAATTCAAATTTAATTGATTTACTTTAATTTAATGATTGGAGATTTCAGGAACTTGCCACAATTCATTTCTCCTAATAGGCCCTTCGGTCCAAGGAGATGAGAAATAAAGCCACATGTCATAATACTCGGTGAATATTGAAAGGGCAATTTTATAATACTCGGTGAACTGTGAGACTTCAAATTTTTGCCAAGTTTATTTTTTTTTTACTTCTTTAATCTACTGAACAAATGCTCAAATTGTAGATGTATAATGTACTGACTCAATTCTGTAGTGCATCGTAGAAAGTAGTGAGCTGTAAATGTATTAAAAACCTAAATATCTTCAGAAATGGGCTGAGCAATCATATACTTGGCTGTTACCTTTTGCACAGATAAATGATGGCATTTTTTTGCGTTTTGTTTTTCTTTTCCTCTGTGCAGTTTCTGAAACACGATGTTATGTTGAAATGCTTTAATATGTGTAGCGGTTAACATTTTTATAGCTATACTTGGAACAGTCCAAAAGAGCTGTGCATTGCCTCTGAGTGTGATTTCAGCGACCTATGACCTTACCTAGACTTGGTACCTATGCCATTTCTTGTCTTCCCTGCTAAATGGTCACTGAAGACGTGCATTGATGAGAGGAGCAGGGATGTTTTCACCATCGGGTAGTTAACCTTTCCAAACAACAACTAAAAAGCAAGCTTTCTTAGCCCAGGCCAATGAAGGCCTTCAAATGGCTAAAATAGGCCAGCACAGCCCACTTTTCATTCACATCACAGCTCTGTTTTTTTCAACCACAGTACTTCTTAACAGTAGCTTATTCTGTTATTCAGTCTATCAAGCATAACTCTGAGGCTGTGGCAAACATGGGCTTTTTTGTCCAGGCTGACTATTTCAGAGAGATGAACTGCCCAAGGGGCTCCATATATCTTAAAGACCATGTCATTTTTCCGACATGAAAAGGCCCTGAACCATGTTTAATCCATCCCTGCCTGTGAGGCTTTATTGGACTGATTCGTGTATCTCAAAATTAATTTTTTAAAAAAAGGCTAACCAACCCTTATACTCCTTTTGTAGCAGATGTTATTCTTCGTTGCTGTCAAGACTACATATAAGTTCACATGGTGACAAATAAAAGTTTCAGGCATAATCACGGTCAAGTTTGTGAGTTTGTTCATATTTTTGTTTCCTGTTCTTGTTTGTTTTGTAAATTTTTATTATATGTGTGTTTTTCCTAAGCTTGACTCCCATAATATAATGCAGAAAACTATGTCAGCTGCGGGAGTGGCCCTTTCACCCTAATCTACGGAAAAACAAAAAATTATAAAGGGGAATTATAAGTCTTATATCAAGGCAAATGCCCATTCATGAAATTTCATGTTATTATCTCCTGACAGACCAGATCATTCATTAGCTTTAACAACTCTTTGGAAAACATACCACACTGTCACTGCCATTTTCCAGTTCAGTTCACTAAGCGTAAAAAGCAAAAAGCCCTAAGCTCAAGTTTACCTTGGTTATATGAAGACTGAGTACATTTCTGATCCCCTTTGTTTTAGAATCGGCATTTAGTTCTGGTTTTTGAGTAGATGTGAAGTGGACTGAAATTTAGATGGAAAAATAAAAGTTCAAATCAAGCAGCCAAAATAGATCTAGCTGTTTCCGATTCATATCAATTCGTGCAAAATAGCTATTATGCTTAGCTCAAGGTCACGTGAACAGAACACGAACTGCGTTCATATGATCTGAGTTCTGCCCTTCTCTGTTGCATTACCACAGCCCTGCAAAGCGGGAGGAAGGNGAATGGAGGAGAGAAAAGGGGAAAGAGAAAAAGGTTGACACATACAGATGGGCCCATCTTCCCCTCTCCCCACTCCCAACCCCCACAAAACGACGTTTTGTGCCGAGTGGGAAGGGCGGACGAAGTAAGCTTAATTACGGTCGTGTATCTTGGCAATGAATTACTGATTACATAATTTCGTAGAGGAACGCCAAGCAGGCCGTAGTGAATAAGGGTGTTCTGCACCTGGAGCGATTAAAAATTTTCTGCTTTTAAAATCGTACTTCTACTTCCATCCAATATCACAGCGTATTCATTGTTTTTTGTTTAATTATCATTTCTCTCCTTTCCACTCTCTTCTCATATCACCCCACCTTCTGGCCACTCCCTCCCCCCTCCCCTTTTTTCCCACTCTTCCTCTCTCCGCCCCTGAATTTGCGTCAATTCAATTCAGTTCAATTCAATTCTGTTTATTAGCTTTTGCATAGATCTGCACTAGAACAATGCAAACAAATACAAAAATACATTTCAAAATGGTGAACATTGAGGACACATACTTACTAACATACTGAAATGAAATATATATGCTTATCTAACATATGAAGGCTAATATTAATGATCAGATACTTACGACTTCTCTACCTTTCCTCTCCCCGTTCCCTTGTCCCGCTATTGCAAGCAATGATACACTGGCATTGGAGCCTGTTGCCCAATTCGCTTTTCACCACACCATGTAATGAATCAAATACTGATGTAGACTATATGTCTCATATCCAGTAAATGTGCGTTTCATACATGATAAATACCCCCATCTGGCCAGGACAGGCAATCACTTTCTCAAGTTGCTGGAGAAATATGACCATTTACAGAGACTGATTGACTAATCATTAGTATTTGGACAATATGTCACTTCCTATAGATAGGGACCCATTTTATAGACAAGTGGACTAAGGAAAATGTGAATTAGCCTCAATATTTTGTTAAGTACATTTAACAAGGCCAGGACGAGAATTTAAGGTGCGACGTTAAATGATAATAATGATAATAATGATAATGATCAAATAAGTCTCCTATCCACCAAGCCAACGTCCGCTCCCGCGACATTACATTATTACCCTAGCTGCTCTGATGACATGAGGACTTTCTCAGCTGCCAAAGGAGCATAGAGTGCCACTGCCATTTACAGGCTCTGATCACCAGTATTCTAACAATATCCTCCACTGCCTTTAGCCAGGTACCAATTTTATGGACGGTTGGACTGAGGAAAATGTGAATGAAATGATTTCCCAGGGCACTTCCAACATGACCTGGTTGGTTTAATCGAACCTACAACCCTTTGATTTTGAGTCCAACATCAGAGTTACGTGGCCATGCTGCTCGACAGATAATTCTGAGGCACAGTTATTGGAAAAAAGTGCGTTTTGATCAGTTTCTTTATTTTTAACTCAGGTTACAGAAAAGTATCTTACTGTTCCTGACTCCAACTACTAGACTATCAAAAAGTCTATCATATCACTGCAGTGTTGATGATCACAGTTTACATCACGTCAGCAGCCTAGATCAATCAATACCGATTAGATTTTATCATATTTTATCATTTGTTTTCTAAAAGTAAAGCATTGCAAAGGTATGCTGGTACACATACATGTACTCAGGCAGAGCTAAGGTCACTGCAGGCTAGCAGTAGCCTACCTCAACTTACAGAGAATGACTGAATGTTTTTGTTTTGGTCCGTATCCTAGTTATGCCGGACGAGGTTTTCGTTTTTCGCCTTTACTGTGACCTTTGACATGGTTAATATGGCCTCCGTAGTAGCTTTTGCACTTCGGAGAGGACTCGTTCATCAAGGGAAGAAGTATTTTTCGACCAGCTATGGGCAAGTTGCGGTGAGTAAGTCAGGGCTGAATCGAAATCTTTCAAGATATCACAGATTTGGTGATTAGTCTGAGACCTGGGTTCCCGAACGACTAGAGTTAAACAGCACGGTTTACAGCAGACTAGACTAGTCCTAGGCCTACCTAAGCGGACCTAAATAAGCCTAAGTGGCTAATACGTTGGATATAAATATAGACTAGATCTAGATTAGACAAGATCTATAATTAATAGTCTAGGTTACAGACCAGTAATGGGATTGGACCCTTTTTTCCTCTATGGGCTATTTAACATTTTGAGCTGCCCTCTGAACCCAAAGTTTTAGCTTTCACCCAGACCCATACCAGACTGAAGCTCATTTTATGTGGCCCCAATTTTAAGACTGACCCAACCCTAGCAAGCCCATTGAAATTTTGAGTTTGGTTGCTATTTGTAAACAGAACCGACATTTTTCACTGGTCAATGCCAAACCCCTCCTCTTCCACCCGAGCACATCCTTGACCTGGCAAAATAAAGTAAAATGGACACAGTTTCCCATGATATCAAAATTTCCCCCCTGGAGGCCTTATTACTCATTTACTGGAAGCAGGGCATGCCAAAAGAGGGAAAAGAGGAGATGAATATAACCCCTTAGTAGTAGGACCCAATAGTGAAAGTACAATTACAGGCCTATAACCTCTAGATTATGTTGATTATTGCAACAAACTAGTCGAGATCTAGAATGATTTGAATCCTGGAAAAAAAGTCACTTGGAAAAAAAAAGGCATATATAATATTATATATGCCTTCCTTTTTGTACGATAAAAAGTCATGCAAATAAAAACTCACAGTAACATATTAAATAAAATGCTCATCATGAAAAGTTAAAGCAGGAGCAACTCACTTTAGATAATTATAATAGGCTACATACATTTCAGCTGTGAGAATTTAAATTAAATAAACCTTTTTATTCACATGCATGTAAGCCTGTTTAGGTGTCATACCATAAATATTTTTTTAGCTAAAGAAATAACTAACTTAAGAAGGAAATGCAAAGCAAAAAATTCAGTGCAGTTAGTTATGCTACCACTCCTGATCTCCAGTAATACAAACATCAATTTTAGTGACCGCTATACAACACATTTGAAATAATCACTTTTTACTATATCCTTTTAAGTTAAGAAAAAAAAAAGTCAGGAAAGGAACGCTGATTCTTGCTAATGTAGCCTAAATTGTGATCTAGACATATACTAAATAAACAATCTTGAATCTTGTCATGTACAGTAACCAAAGTATGGGATAATATGGGCTGGTTCATTTCTGCCCTGCAGCCAAAATACTCCGGGTGGGTCACACTTTTTTTGCAATATGATGGTTAATGTCATCTCCCATCTTATGGGTAAATGAAAATAATTGTCTGGTCTGATAGGGAGCTTGAGTCGGAATGGATTAAACAAGTTATTAGTAGACTGATGGAAAGGTAGGGAGGGCGCACTCGAGGCAGGGTGACTTCTCCATGTGCCAGTGAACTCTGGTAGTAGGTGCAGGCTGAACAAACTGCAGTGCTTGGTGAGGTGAACAAAGGAGCTGACTGTCTTAAGTCTACAGTTGGCAAATCCTTCAAACAATATTCACAAAAAGGGCGCCACGGATTTGAAGTTTGTATTCTTAACACTCCATTCTTCATCTCAGTGTTCAGCGCAGCAAGGGACACCACTCTAGAAATTCCAGGCAATGGTTTAAACTCTGTAATCTCTCGCTGCCCCACATATATGTCACTTGTGCTCTCTAAATTTGGTATGATGTCTCTGTGAGGAGACTCTGGACAACCAACAGGACTATTCTGAATTATATACTGCGATGTTCTAGTGATGCACTGTTGTCCACTGCAATCTTGAAACACAACACTTCCTCCATGCAAAGGTGGTCAAGCAGTAAATCACTTGTGCAGATCCAAAAGTTGTTCCATTCTCGAACATTGCCAGACATATTACCCCGTTTATCACCCTCATCTTGAAGTCTTGTGATCTTGAGCTACCAAATACTTCATTTTAACAGGAACACCCTTTGTCTTTGGAGAATTCTTGTCTTAGAGTTCAAATAAGTTAGTACAGTGTACTGAAATACAGTTCATTCTCACACAGTTCTGACTTCAGTACACAAATGATGTCAAATAACAAAGGTACTATATATACTGAATTAAGAGAATATGTTGTTCAGTAATTCATCTAACATCTGGCTAAAATTTATCATTGGGCTGTTAATAAATTAGAGAAACATGAAACTAGGTTTTATTTTACCGCCAGAGAGATAATTACTTTCACCCTAATTCTTTTTGTTTGTTTATTTGTTTGTTTGTTTTGTCAATAGGATTAATTGAAATGTCATTAACTAATTTAAATAAAACTTAATGGACAGGCAGGGTTTAGTTTGGAATAGAAATCATATTGTGGTAGGGATTATGGGAGGAGGGGGGAGGGGGATTGCTTGTCTTAACATTGTTGCTGGAAGGCTTTTTAAGTTGTTACTAAGATGGAAGCAAGACACGAGTTTCATGCAGACACTGTTCAACAAATTTGAGTATTCTCTCCCTTCTCCCCTTCCTCACAGTCATTTTGTTTGTTTGTGTTTACTTGGTGGTGGTATGTGATCAGTGAGTGCTGGTCAAATTTAAATTGGAGATTTCATTATCTAATCCTGACTGAAAGAGTCGATTATTTGTGTAGTTACAGCACTTGGCATTTTACCAGTTTTTTTTCGAAGTCCATTACATACGATTGTTAGTTATTACTGGAATTATTGCTGATGTTTGAAACTTCAGCTGAAATGATCAAAATGCCATTTGCCCATAACACAAGTAAATGAGGAGTGGTTGCTGGTAATTAGTGTGGTCTTTCTAACTATTGCTGGAAGCTGACATCTACATTAAGTGAAGTTACTTGTAATTTGTTGGGCTAGATCTTTTTAATATTGTTGACTCCTCCTAGTAATAATCTGTGTAACTGCATTTTTGCTTGATGGCAATATCAATATAGCGAGTTTGCCGAGTGAGTGGTTTTTCTGTTGTGACGATGACTGCAAACTTTTATGAATGTCATGTTTCTGGATGTCTGGATGCATGCAAAGAGAGCTATTGTCTTATGTTGTGATCTCGTATAAGTTCTGTTATTACTATTAACTGTGTACGTGTGTACTTCAACCAAGCTAATTTTCCATGTTATGGATAATAAAGTTATTCTTATTCTTATCTGTAAGAAATATAGAAATGTCTAAGCATATGTATTATTTATGAATATTTAAATAAAACAGCACTGGCTAAAGAAATAGTTTTTTACTGTAGAGGTGGTTTTCTTTTTGTGAAGGTCTTAATGTCTGTGAAAACTTGGAAAGTATCTGATTTTCACAAGCCCTGCATAACTGATTTTTTTATTAAACTTCATCAGTGCTAGTAGGTTATACTAGAGAAACAGCAAGCCACATGACTGGCAGCATATGCTAAACAAAATGTATCCATTCAAGCTCTTTGACAGAAAAACATTTAGTCCATTTGATAATGTAGAAATAGTGTGGGATAGTAACTAGAAATAATCGCATTCATGTTTTGCTTGCGGAATTTTTTTATGTGGGAAGTAATGTTTGCAAGTCAAGTTCAATTGCAAATTTGTGAAAATTAGATTATCATGACATAAAATGTTTGTACCATTTCTGTTCTTCATATGTTTGCTAGAGAAATATCTTCTCTGTCTGTTATTAAAAAAAATGTAAAAAATGAACTCACCATAATCACACCATCTGCTAAATTGCAACTGTTTCAGTGCAATAAGGTGGAGTTGACATTACTAAGCTCACTGCTATTGTATGAAATGCATAACCTCAGTGACCTTTAAGATCATATTGCATCATGGTCAGTAATTTTCTGCATGACTGATCTTGTGGCATGCGTTGTTGGCATGCATACATATAAGTAATCGACTGCCATCCCATTGATCAGTTCTGGGTGGTGAGGCCTAACAATCTTCATTAATGACCAGCTGTGACATCTTAGTGTTGGAGACACACCCCCAGGCATTTTTATGTCTTGTCTTCTCATAACCTCTTTTCTACTTTGAAAGTAGTCGATTGTGATTTCTACTGCAGACATCTGTGGTCAGCATTTATGTTCATGTTGTATTACAGCCCCACTGTTATGTTGGTGTTGTATTTCATAAAGTAACGACCGCATTTGATTATCATAATGATTAGACTATCAGAAATATCATGCTTAATTTGAATATTGCCAGAGTCATCACTTATATTCTTGTGTGAGATGTGTTAAGTCAGCACTTAATACTGTTTATGTAGGATGTTTCTGAAACTAGTGAAACTCTGATGTTTGCAGGAAAACACTGTCTGTGTGTGTATCATTATTAAGGTGAGGCCTAATCTCTTTAGTCCACATAATGAAATTTCATAAACAGTAGTGAGTGTATTGATCTACTATTTGAATAATATTAAATAACAGAGTCATAATAATACTGTTGTGAGGTATAAGACTATTGTATCAAACTTAAACCTACGAGTTCAGAATTTATAAGAATCAGAGATAAATGCAGCAAATTATTCCTCAGAGGAAATATCTGTGAAAGGATTATTAATTGTCTCATTTGATTTCAGATCTTTACTTTTTTTATGTGACAAACCTTAGCATCTCATTATGGAAAGGAAAGTTCACTGAAGTAAACTTAATGTTTCTCCCCAAGCTAGTCACTTATAAGATGCTTGGCTTTGCCATGGCACAGCAGAGGTTACCAGTACTATATTTGATAACTTCGTGATAACAGTGATAAAGATTCTGCAGTATTTTGCCGTAATATCTTTCTCAGGTGAAAGCAATGTATTTATGAATATTTTTGTGCTACCTTTGGGTTGACAGGTGTTCAAATGCTTGTAGACACTCAGAGCCCATCAGCTGATTTGAACCCAAAGCAGTGTCACTGATGCTTTGCGTTTTATAGCTTGGGCACATACTGTGACTGTTATTCTCGGACTTGAAAGTAATCCAAACAATGGAGATGCCGCATTTCAGTGATGAAGATATTCTTTCACTGCTGGCTACACTGGATGTAAGAATTTAATTAGATGTGTACTCATAATCACAAGACCAAATTAGGAAAATGCTTTGAAAAATGCCACAGCATGTTTGAAATAATATTAATATTTATTAAGCAGCAGTTGGGTATGTTACAGACACTGCAAATCTTAAGATAATTTTTTAAATAAATATGGACATATGTATCAATCCATCTGTCCAGAGTTTGAAACTTGTATCAGTTCAGAAATTATGTACAGTCCATTTTTTTCTAGTTTGGTCTTATTGGCATATCAATGGGTTGTTTTGGGATGTACGGGCAAAATGATTGTCTTCCTCAGTGACCACATCTTGAGATAGGCTGTGTTAGGCTGTCTGAAAACTTGTGAAACAAGTTAGTGACCTACACAAAGAGTGATCAAGTTGGATTCATCCATTTTTACAATAACAGCGATCAGAAAGTTAATTAAAAGTGGCTTGATGCAAACATATCACAGGTCAAAGCAATTTTTGCTTTTTTTGCCAGTGAAAAAAAATGGTTGCAAAAAACACTTGATACAAAGATAATCTGATTTATCCCAAGAATAATGATGATTTCTTTTTCTCAGTGTATCCTGATAATGAATACCACCACAGTATCGCCCAGATAGGTAACCCTATAGGTAAAAGTGCACACACAATCAGATGAAGGATTATTGTCCCAAGTTGAAGGACGTGTTGCTGAATATTGCAGATGTCCAGTTACTCCCAGCTATAGGAGATTTAACATTAGAAAATACAGAAGTAAAGGAGAAGAGGTTAGAAAAAGTTGTCTCTCTATGTGGTTAACAAGGAAAGTCATTCTGTCCTTTTTTACTATTCACTATAGTTTGTTTGTAGCTTTATGGTTTGATTGCTGTGAGTTTTCTTTTCAATTGTTGAGAACTTGGGCAATCACTGGCCATTGCACATTTCTTTTAATTTGGTTAACCCCTATATGGCAAGAATATGTCCATGAACATCTGCCTGCATACTCACATTTCTTTGGAGTTTTTGACTTCAGTTCTAAAAACTCATTTTCTTACAATAGTCTGTTTCACAAGAAATAGATGCCATCTGTCTACTGTTGAGTGGAAATCAGTTATCACTTCAATCAGTTCCATCCTTCCTTTTTTGTTCTTTATTCGCATTCCTACGAATTCTTTATAATTTTATATGTATTTTTAACATGTATTATTTATTAAATTTTAGTGGGTAGATTTATTTTGACAGACAAAGTGCATACAATTAATTTTCCTATGTAAGGTGTCACTATCTCACAAGTTTCCAAGAGCAAAGAGATTTGGCACAGTGTTCCTAATTTTTGATAGGACTTTAAGAGCATCTGAGTCATAAAAGTATTTATTTTTTCACAAACTGTCAGTATCAGTTTAGTGAGTTCATGCAGAGTACCACTTGTTTCTTCTCCTGATTGTACCTATTAGATTGGTTCTTTTGTGTTTTTTTTCTATCAGATCTCTCTGATACCAAGAGTGTAATGCAAAAGGCTAAGATTTCAAGCATGCCAGCACATAGTATCTGGTGTTAGACAAATTTGCAGTAGTTTTCAGGAAGGATTTGTGTCCAGATTTCTTTGCTTTTAGGAACTTTTTATTTTTTAAAGTTTAATTCTAATTTAATTATACTATATATTTAAAAAACAATCACAGCTCTACCCATAGTTCTACATAAGTTATTCTTCAGGCACAGGTATTGAGTATCCTTTCTTACATGATGCATTGATGTGTCTTGGATACTTGTATGAAATCTGATGGTGAAGCAGCAAATGCATTTTGAGATAGTACCTTCTAAAGATCACTACTGCAACAGAAAAAAAAAAAGTATTTTACTCTTTGGTGCACAAGCTGGCATTCAAACTATATTTAACTAGAAGAGGACAATGTGTACCATGTAATGCACTATAATCTACAGTGGGAGAGTAGTGAATCCCCTTAATATATGAAATTATTCCCCTGCCCAAACTAGATGTCAGTTTAGTACATGTTGTACATAATCAATGTTATAACATCCTAATCCAGTGTACACATCATGTAGGCATATGAGACCAGAAGTGCTGTGCAGTAGTATGGCCACACAGCTGTCACCAAGCCCATATACATATACAGTACTTCCATCTCTGCAACTATTGTATTTACACTGCAGTTAGAAATGTGGACTAGTGCTATTATTTTCATAAGATTTCACTGGGTACATCTTTGGTCGCCTGACACTAAATGTCAATTGAATGGTTAAAACATGTGTACCAGGAAACAACAAAAGTGTTTTTATGTACACTGATATCAAAGAGAAATTCAGAAAATCTATCAAAACTCATTGTGCCTGTTTTCATCTACAGCATTGCACTCTCTTGTCAGATCATAAGAAAACCCTTGAAGAGATTAGCCGTATATATCTTAACATAAACCTACCCTCCCTTCTAAGCTCTTGTAACTTTAAATGATAGTGAAGAGTGTTTTTGTAAAACTTAAGGCACTTTATTGAAAAAATCAGTTAGCAAGGTGTTTAGAGATGTATCATGATATTAAATCAAGTCAAAATAGCTTGAAGTCTGAATATCTACAAGATTAATGTTATTTAAATGTAAATAAAACTATTTATGTGAGGAACAATCACCATTACATTACTTCTCTTTACTTCAGTAACATTCTAAGTGCGCATACTAAGTTTTGGAGATCTATTCTTCAGTTAAGAAGTATGCCTTGGTGTTTAAAGCTATTTAAATCTATTGTATTGTAAAGCTAAGTTCATTCAACATAATTGAATTATGAGAGATAAAGTAAGGTCATCCGTTGGCTAATTTGTAAAGTATAAGTCAGATTTTACTGACATCCATGTGAAATTTTATGAGTATATAGGAGCAGCTAGAAAACATTTTATCAAATTAAATTGGTCCTTTCTATTTTTTGAGAAGACACTGAAATTTATGCATGTAATGACCAAGTTTACCATGGGCAAGACTAGGTAAAGTACATTGGTTAGCCATTTAGCAATACCGTTTAGGACAAATTTGTCTTGTCTGTGATAAAAATGAGGGGAGAGATTTTTGTATGTTCCGTATCCTTCACAGCTGACCATGATGCATGCTTTGATTTCCTTCAAGACATCTTTCCAGAATAGAAAAAGGCAACTTAACAACAATATGGAAACAAACATTAAAAACAATAATGTAAGCTTTTTAGAAGGCATTATGAAGCCAGTTGGATGGTCTCTACAATGTGTGATTAACTCTAGATTTCATCAACATTGTATATGCGTGATGATTTTATTAATACAGTGTTTTTATTTCTGCCTGTTTTTCCAGTTGGCTGGTCTTCCAAGTTTTGTGAAGATAGTTGAGGTAGGACCAAGAGATGGCCTTCAGAATGAACCAGTAAGTGAGCTGTTTACTATGACATCATTCTGGGTGATTACTGAGTGATTATCTCCTGTGGAGTAGGACTCCTAAATGTTAAGAGCAAAGAAAAGGTTGTATCTGTCATTTCAGAGAAATGTTCATAATTTTTTTTCAGTGGTCTGGTTCCGTTTCTGATCAAGACACCAAGAAAGAAAGATGCACCTCAGCTTGTAATTTCTTTCACTGATGGTAAAGTGGGAATTTGTGCCAGATGTGCATACTGTATTATATTACCCATTGGCACCCTGGACATCTGAAATTAGAGTGAGGAGGTGCAACATTAAGAGTGTGCTTCAGTATGATTTGAACAATCAGAATAGGTCGTAAAGTGTGAGGAAAACAATAGAGAGAACAGTTTTTGATTGAATGAGTCCAAGGAAGATTTCAACTATGGTGGCCTTGTGGTGCTTGTTTAAGAGCCCGGGCATCACATGGTGTTGTGCTGCTGTGGTTATTGCCTTGTGAAGTTAAAATGACATTATTTTCAAGCGAATAGAGAGGGGACATTTATTAGAGACGTGGCAGCAATGAGAGGAAATAGTCTATTCTCTCTCACTGTTATGAAATCACAGATTTTGGGTGAGAAATATGATGACAAAATGGGGTTTTGACTGAAAGAGGTAGGAAGGAAATCTTTCAATGAATTTTTGAACAGCAACATTGTGATGCTGGGATAAGAGCCTGCTATGGTTGCCTCATGGTGTTGTTCTGATGTGCTTTATTGCCTTGTGAAGTTTGAATGATGTTAGACATTACATTTCAGGAGAATTGGAATTTGCCGGGGGGAGGGTGGGGAATGGAGGGGGGGCATATATTAGAGATGGTGCAACAAGTAGAGGAAAGACAGTATGTATTATGAATTATTATAAACTTTATAAACTTTCTCACCATTATAAAATGACAAATGTGGGTGTGTATGACCATGAAAAAATATCTTGCACCAAATGTCTCACATTTTGAGGACCAATAGTATGGAATCTCTAATGTTAGATACAATTCTGGTAGAGATTAAGGTCAGTGAAGTCCTCCACAGAACTGAAGCATCTGTAGTAAAGTGACCAGTTTGTGTTCTGACTGTTTCAGGGTGTGGTACCGACAGATGTCAAAGTGGAATTCATCAACAAATTAGCTGAGGCGGGTCTGAGTGTTATTGAAGCTACAAGTTTTGTTTCACCAAAATGGGTACCACAGGTGACCATCTTTGAATGTTTTACTTTCTCTTGTGTATTTTGGATAATCTAGCTGAAGAACATTTTTTCCAAGACTCAGCCAGTGGTTTATCATTGAAAAATGAAATAATGTATCCAGTGATGAATTTTTTTCATAAATCATTATAATCAAAACTGAGCTTGATATCTGGATTCCCTCAAAAGCTGTGACATTTTAAAACAAATATATGTATTTGTGAAAGCAATCATTTTTACATCATTCCACTCAATTTCAAAATCATTCAGAGTGCTCTTATAGAGTTGTAGAAGACACATTTCAGTTACCCATCTGTCACATTATGAGAAGATTTATGGCTTCAGGCCAAGGTTTTAAAGATTATTTTTTTTTTCAGTTCACTAACAGTGATAACAGTGGTATTCCACTTTGGAAATTGTTCTTATATGTCCACATTATAATTTAAGGGTAACTTGTGGTAGATGTCACAATGAACGTAAAAAAGGAAAATAATCTTACTTTTCAGACTCTCTTTATTTTGTCTTCCACGGTGTTATTGTTTCACGGCTTCCTTTTGTTACAATCTGGTTTCACTTGTCTTTTTTTTTTTCCCAGTGCTGTTATCTGCTTTCCTTAATCTTTCATTTTGAATTCTTTGATTTCTGTGCATGTCATTCCCCCCACACATGTCATCCATTAACTAAATCACTTTTGACACTTTTGTTTTTCTTGTAATTTTATTTTGCAAGATGTCCGACCATAATGAGGTCATGAGAAGGATCACACGGCGACCAGGCACAGTTTTCACAGCATTGACGCCAAACTTGAAAGGGTTCGAAGCAGCGGTGAGTTGAGACATGTTTTTGAGATCTGATACCTTCTCTCACCGCTTTGTAGTGTAATGACATCAATCAGACATGGGGTAAAAATGAACTTTTGTAATAGTATGCTTTCATCAAAATTGCAGGCAGAGCCTTTGCTATTAAGCAGGTTTTATCTGCTGCTGGCTTCTCTTGGCTGGGCAGTGATAGGATAATCTGACTCTTGTATTACCCATAGATGTTAGCTAAAGCATAAAGATCTTCCTTCTTCATGTGCCAAAAAGGGGGTAGACTCATAGATGGTTGGCTGTATTATATTGATAATAATAAGAAGAATATTAAGGTGCATATGTCTTGTATGCAGGCAGTTGCCCTTTCACACTTCTTCATTTTATCACCCTGGCATATCAGATCACTCAAGGACATGCTTAGTTCCTTGGGGAGCACATAGTGTATGCCATTTACAGACACTAATCACTAGCATTCTGACAGTTATAGACAATTCAATTCAATTCAATTCAACATTTATTATGGGCACTGCGGCCAATTCCAACGTATTTACAGAACATGTAAATAAGGGTACAATATAAATAACAAAACAATTCAAAGCGTCATGCACTCTTACTCTGTCGCTCTAAATTTCACTGTTTGTCACTCTATTCTATTTTTAACGGAATTAATGAGTTTGCTCACATTTTCCCAATACATATAAATACCTTCTTCATTTGAATTTTCTCATTTACTCATCTTCCTCCTTTCACCCACTCTCTGGTGTGGACTGAGGGAAATTTGATTGAAATGCATTCCTGTAGTACCTCCTACACAATCATGATGCAAGTCAAACTCGTGATCTTCATATCCAGAGCCCAACACTGGGCCACTTGGCCATGCTGCTCCGATATAGGTCTGGTTGCTTATTTAATGCCTAGATTAGCTCATGTGTTGGAGCGAGCTTGTTATGTTGGACCTGTTTGTCACTTCTTATCTCTGCATTAAATATTTCTTCCTCTCTCTCTTTCTTTGTGCAGGTTGCAGCTGGTGCTCAAGAAGTTGCTATATTTGGTGCTGCATCAGAAATATTCAGCAAGTAAGAAGAGCCTGTACTTTCATGGTTTGCACTATCAGTGGGTACTTATAAGCCTGTCTGGGGTATAGAAGGAGAGAAGAGGCATGATGGAATGCCTCATTCTTTTGAATTCAGTTACATTCTTCAACATTGGAGCGCTGTTTTTTCATATTTCGGGAGTAATGTATTTCATACAACATAGACTTTGCGGATCACTAGTTAACTGTCTCACTGAATGGTACAGAAAAGAAAATTAATATAAGTCATCATGTATTTGAAATATAAAAGCAAATCCATAGAAGCTGAGGCAGTGTCCACAACCATTTATTTAACGGAACTTGCCTTCTGTTGGTAACTATTGGGTGGCAAATCTTCATAGATTTCATGTAATCAGCATTTTGGTTTAAAAAAAAAAATTATGTAGAGCAGAAATTGATTGAGACGCTGGGGAGAAATGTTGGTTCCAAATTATGTTGTGTTATTATCCCAGTGCTCAGTATTTGGTTTGCATTTGAATAGAATGTACCACATATTATAATGTGTTAAGTCTTTTATTTATACACAAGGACATCTGTTTTGTGCAATGACATAACATCACAAAATGCTCTAACCAAACTATGATTGTACAGTGCAGTGTTTTGTCATTGCATGGCAGATCTTTCCTGCTGTAAAAACAGTCTTTCATCTTTGGGAGAGCTGTCTCCTTTCCAAATAAATTTTAAGATACATGAAGAACTTTTCATTACAAATAAGTGATATGTGATAGCATGATTTTATGTCTATTAAGGCATGGAAACTCTGTGTGGAGATGATATGTAATGTAATATTGATTTTAGGCGAAGTGTTTTATGAGAAAGGACATGAGGAAAATTAGACTAGGAAGGATGTAGACCTACTTTCTAGTGAGAACCCAGAAAATGGCTTTGTGAAAACTTTGAACAGTGCAACATTGTTTCAAGAAAACTCATTACATGTGACCAGGAGGCCATTTTGGTAATTTCAGACAAAAGTCTGAAAAATTGTGAATATATCCCAGTTCAGTGCACTGTCAGAAAATAGCACTTGTCATATACGTCCATGTGGAGTCAGAAAATAGCATTGTATGTTTTTTATTTATATGAGCTACAGTATTTGTTGAATATTATGATGTTTACTTGTGTTTGTCCACAGAAAAAATATCAACTGTTCTATAGAGCAATCAATAGAAAGATTTAAAGACGTGACCGCAGCAGCAAAACAAGCCAACATTCCTGTAAGAGGGTAAGTATGGCAGAGTTTCATGACGAAGAATGTACTTGAATTCACATAACTTGGACACTTGTGTGTCAGATTTGCAGTAAATTGAAATATTTTCAATTGGTCCAACATAAATCATCTACTTTCCATGACATCAGTGTTGGTATGGCATAAGAGCATAAGCACTTTCCATCTGCATGCTAAACCAGGGATGTGTTGCTTGCCTGAGGTACAGTCACTTTGTTCTCTATAATTATATAGATAAGCGACATCCATAGCTTGGCATAGAGGTTGATAGTATAGTGCTTACACCCCTATGCCTTACTAGCAAGAAAAATATATTGATTTTAGTCTGACTCCTTGAAGGATTGTCCCAGCCAGACTGGAGAGTTGAAAATTGACTTGGTGTCTTGATACTGGAGGTATTAAACATTACAGTTTATTTAAAAACATTTTGCTTTTGGTCAGAAAAGACTCTTACCTGTTGTTTCAGGTATGTTTCTTGTGTGCTGGGATGTCCATATGAAGGTGACGTCAAGGCAGAAAAGGTGGCAGAGGTATGTTTCTTTTTCCTCGAGAACAGAGTACATAGGTTGTCAACATAGAAACAGTGGTCTTGGAGCTATCTTTTATACAGTGTGGATGCAGAAGGAATACTTCAAGATAAGAACTGCGATTCTTTGAACACAATGATGGAAAATTGTGTCGAGACACTCGTTATTATGGTTAGATATTATACAGAATGAATCCACAGCTGAAATTTGAACTCAACTCAACTTCTTTTTTTGTTGTCTCTTTTTTGGTCCATGGGATTGTGTAAGGTCTATCACATTTATTGGTAGTTTTTTTGTTTTTTCAATAATTAGGGAACATTAGTATGTCTGTGGCCAGTGCTTTTTTCACACACTGTTGTAAGCCTGTAGGAAAGTTTGGCAAAATGAGTCTGTGATAAAGATACAGAATGTGGGTGTGTACACTTTCTTAAACAGAAAAAAATTGTGGAAATGCCAGTGTATTGTCTTTTGTATCTTGAAATAATCTTTCTTTTTTTCTTTGGTGGAAATTTCAGGTGGCCAAGAGTTTGTTAGATATAGGCTGTTACGAAATTTCCTTGGGTGATACCATAGGTGTAGGAACTCCCGGTGCCATGAAGAATCTCATATCAGTTGTCTCCAAAGTGGTTCCAATAGACCAGATTGCCGTGCATTGCCATGATACATATGGACAAGCCCTGGCAAACATTCTTGCTGCTCTGCAGGTTGGTTGTATGCCTTTACCACTGACATATGGATAGTTCTGAACTGGTCTACTCCAGAAAAGCTTACTATCGGTTGAGGCAAAGTGTAATAATAATAATGGGGTTTATTAATCTCATGTCCAGATTAGTGCCCGTTTGTGCAGCTTCGTATTCTATTTACCCCATCAGGTCCGATAACTCATGGACTTTCTCCTCTCGCTGGAGAGCATGCAGTGCCACTGCCATTTATAAGTGCTGATCACCAGCATGCTGACAAAATCTTTCAATGCCTATAGCTAGATACCCATTTTACAGACAGATGGACTGAGGAAAATGGGAATGAAATGCTTTCCCAAGGTGCTTAAAGTAGGACCGAGATCGGAAATTGATCGGAAATTGATCGGAAATTAAACCATGATCTATAGATCTTGAGTCGGATGTCATAACCATCAGGCCACGCTGCTCCACCGTAAATGTAAATTGTAGTGTGACTGTATGAAAGTAAAAGAGGCATTAACCAGTAAAAGCCCATTTAACAGACCATATCGGTCAATCATATTCTTTTGTAAGGTGCTGTTGTTTGAAATTTGATGTACATGTATCAAATTTACAGAACATCTCAGTTCACTGACCCATCCTCTCTGGTAACGAGCATGATCAGCAAATAACATTATATAGAGTTATTTAGCAGAGCTTTGATCGACTGCACAGTGAAACCTCAATAATAAGTACAGCTAATGTGCATGAAAAAAATAACGCACTTATCACTTTCACTGAGGTGTGCATGTATAATATCAAGGCATCCAGGATATTGAAATAATAGAATCTGTGCTTGTGAAATTTATAGTTAATAATGAGGTATACTCATAATTGCGTACTTAATATTTGAGATTTTTCAGCACTTTATATGAAGTGAAATAAGTTTGGTTTCTGTCCATGTTTGTGCCATTTATATATATGTCTTTTGGTTCCAGATGGGCATAAAAGTCTTTGACAGCTCAGCTGCAGGTTTGGGAGGATGTCCTTATGCTAAGGGTGCAAGCGGGAATGTCTCAACAGAGGATGTTGTATACATGTTGAATGGGCTGGCTATAAAAACGGTGAGGCCAGGTCATTTATGTATGTTTTTGTTTTTTCATTATACAGGGATGGATCCAGAAAAATAACAAAGGGGAGCTTTCCCACATTACTGACCCCACGACCCTTCTCTGGGGGTCATATAAATAACTCGTAAGACCTCATAAAATACAAGAGTTACTACTACATGCCCCTCCCATTTCATGATATTTTATATGTCAAGGATATATGGAGAGAGAGCTGCAGGATGAACAGTTTCTTAGAACAACTGATAAATGAAGATTAAAATTTATAAATAGTATTTAGAGCATTATTTACAGAATAATTACAAGAGGGATGGAGATTAACAAGCACCTGGTGACCCCTTCCCCTCCCCCATCTCCCGGATCTGCTAATGTTGTGGGTTAAATTTTCCATCAGATGTTCGTTAGAGTTAACAGTTTGTACTAGTGCCAGCACCACAGATTGTGCAGATATTAGCCATATGAACACAAAATTATGTGCCTGGTTTATTTTTTATGCCGTTACTTTCATTAAAAGGCTGAAAAAGAAGTGTTTGTTTACTCACTCCCAAGTACCATGACTGGAAGTTTGGTGAAAGCGCATGAAGTGTTCGACAAATCAGATATATGCTGCATGTCAAGTATATTACTCACCAAGTACTGGTCATTTGGCTGATACTTGCCTTCTCATTATCTATTACCAGGGTGTGGATATCCATAAGTTGATAGATGCTGGACATTACATCTCAACAGCCACTGGCAGAAAGTCTGGATCCAAGGTTGCACTGGCTACCAAGTCAGCTTTATAAAGGGATTGTGCAGTCACAGTGTTTTATTTATTTATCTAGGACTCTTGGTTGTTTTATTTTTTTTCTTTAGTATATGTCATGTTCAGGAAGATATTAAAAATAGACGCAGTCATTTGCTGTAAATACTAGTCAAAGTGCCCACAGATTTCATGTCTTCACACATGCCCTTCTTTTGGTAATTATTGTACTCAGACATATTAGTTGTAAGTAAGCAGTGCTTTTTTTAAGCCAAGAAAGAGACAAAGGCAGAATAATTCTTCTTTTAAGCCAGTTGCCCAGTTTGAATTCGGTCTCAGAAATCCAATCTGGCATTTCCAATTTCCAGCTATGTTATGTGCTTGACCGGCAAGCATGGGATACCTCCTGTTATTATTGTCAGCCATTGAAAACAGGGCTTGCCCCTTGCCTAGCTTTTAACCTGCTACCCTGGCTATTGTGAGACAGTGTGATCACAAATTCAACAATTTTTGACACACTATTCTACTCATAATGCTTGCTGAATGACAGTGCTTCTACAGAGTCTTAACCTCAGGTTGGTAGCCAGTAAAAAAGCATAATGAAGTGCAAAGTTTGGGCATAATTTCCTGAGACCTCATATCTGTAATAAGAAATGGAGGATTCCAAGTTATCCTCTTATAGCCTCTGTGTGCGCTCAGTAAAAAGTGAGAAAATTATGACTGAATTGATCTGTAAAAGCCATTATCATGTATAGTCACACCAGTAAGCATGGAATGTGAGCACTGTTGGCAGTTCTGAAGTACTGTTACTCTTTGATATGTGCTTTCTTAGCCTGTAAAGGGATTTGAAATTATATTTACAATGCTGGTTTGTTACTCACAAGGTCACCCTATGTTGAGCTTGTTGTGTTGTTTATATCTTGAAATTCAGCCTGTGATCAAAAAGAAATATTGGACTAAGTGTTGGACATTCATCATCATCATCATCATCATCATCATCATCATCATCATCACTTTCCCATGGTCAGTGTCTGAAAAGAGGGTCTTTCTCATGTCAGTAGTTGACCTGTGGTTGAACACATTAAAACGAAATTCACAAGAAACTGTAAACTGTTTTGCATTAAGTATATAATATTTCACAGTATCCATGGAAACAGTGTAATCGAACTGTTAGTGGTTTTCATAGTAAGTGTGGTTTAATGTGTGAGTCTGTTACTAGAAGTGCTGTACATGTTTCCGAAATTACAATTTGTTTTGTAGATGCACTCGACTTCTCTCAGTCGCAGAGGGCGAGCTTCAACAATGCATTTCATTCTTTGCTGTTATATGTGTTTCTGAATATTAGTGCAGTTAAAGAGATTACAATTAAATAAAGATGCCCATAAATATGTTGCAGATATTTGCAAGGTGAGGCGAAGTGCTTTAATTTTTTGGGCATGCCAGTAACAACTGAGTTGATGGAATGTTAGCATGAATTCAGTGGAAAGGGAAGGGATGGGGGAAACATGCTTTCCAAGACAAGGAAAATTAACTGAGTTAGAAATTACGATAACAATTTGGGAGTTTTATGATGGTTTGTAAACCTGAAACGCATGATATTTCATCATTCCCATCGCAAAGTGCTCAGTATTGTTCGAAATGCTGGCATGTATCAGCCAAATAATTTACACCTAGAATATTTTTTTCAGCTCGTATTTTAGGAGTATGTGTCATATCTTTGTGATGTTCAATATGCACGGCTGGAATAAACCGACATGAAAAGCTGTATGGGTGTAATTTGTTTGAGGTGACAGTAGAATGTCATTTTGTTTTCACATAACATCTCAGATACTCCATAATAGTGGCATCATGTTCTCAACTTGTGCAGCACAACTTGTTTTTTACACTGAAACTCTGTTAACACAACCACTGCTTTACACAATCCCCTGCATAGCACATTTCCATTTAGCAGCCCCAACTACAATGTTTCTTACCAAGAACAGTATAGATAAGACTAAACTTCTGATAACACAAAAAGTTCTACTGAAGACATGGACAAGAATGAGAATATTAATTTTAACAATTAACCACCAATTATCTAAAAGATCAGAATCAATTTTGTTCTGTATGTCATGTTTGCTACGACTGAGCCCAGTAATCTTTAATGTAAGCGTAAAACATCAGTCATACAGAGGGGTTCCTCTCATATGACTTGATGGTGATTCTCATAAACCACAGAGAATGAGGCAAAAAATGCCAATTTGTCAGGGGTATTGTATTCTGTGTGCCATTCTTGCAAGAGTCCCAAACATGCAGATTATGATGTCATTCTCTGTATTTTTTTTTCTTCCCTTTTCAGTTCATGTTGATTCAAAAAAAAAAAAAAGATAAAAAAGCTAAGGCCACAATGTGGCAGGATTAGACAGTGATGTGTAGTATATATATGTATTTATCTGATAGATATGATAGTTTAGTGCATATGTGTGTTTGAAGTCCATTTTATGCTGATCCAAAAAACAAAAGAACCATAGCTACAGTGTAGTAGAATTAATCAGTGAATTACAGTATGCATGTAGTTATTTGATACATATGACAGTTCAGTGCATATGTGTGTTTGGAATCTGGTTTATGTTGATTAAAAACAAGAACCATGGCTACACTGTGGCAGGATTTACCAGTGATGAACAGTATACTATAATTTACCTGATAGATATAACAGTATAGTACATATGAAAAGTTGTCTGTGCAACTCTCTGTAATCAAAAAGACTGCATTTACTTTTTTTAGGCTGTGATTTTGTTTGAGTTTGTAAGTAGAATTTGAAATGTAAAAAAATACTCTCATCAGAGCATTTCAAGGAGTATGATGGTGTTTTGATGAGATCGTTACATCCAGCTGCTTTTACAAACATGTTGACTAATGCATGTGATCTATGAAAGAGAGTTGGGGGGGGNGTTGGGGGGGGGGTCGGTGGTGAGGTTAAAGTTAATAGTTATACAGTTTGTTACTATGCCATTGATGGTAAGATGCAAAAAAAACGTAAGATGCTGGAATCACTTTCATTTATGGGTATCAACACATACATGAATGAAATGCAAATGTGATGGATCTGAACGACCATTGGAGTAAAATTTGACCTTTTGTGGAAAGGGATCTTCTCATCAGAAATATTGATTCTGAAATGTTCAGCCTCAGAGTTAGACTAGATGTGTTGTATATTTGGACTTTCACCACTCAACAACCAGTATAAGAAGCTGATGACATGGATAAAACTATACTGTTTTGTTTCTGTATGTAGGTAAAGGAAATATACTGAATTTTTTTTTTTCTTTATGAGAAAGCTCGTCTATTATGAATTTGAATTTGTTATTTCATGGCGTTCAAACTACTGATTAACAGTATTTGCTTTATGTCATGATATGTAATTGGTAAGACTGACATGACATAAAGGTGTCAAATCTGTGCCTGATATCATGTTCATGAAACATAGATATGAATGAGGCCTACGAGTGTGATAGGCTTTGGTCTTCTGTGGTTCACATCCAGAGGAAATAAACTTGGGAGAAATCAGATGACACTATAGTTTCTCTACTGGTCTCATTTGTATCTGTGCCCCTCTTGTTTCAGCTGGCAGGGTGGCTGAAAGACGAAACACTTTATTTGTGAAGCATCAATAGGTTTGCAGGTTTGAATGGTGTCAGTGGGAGGTTTCTGCTTGAGTAGTTTTAGTAATATTTAAAATGTAACCACTTGTCAGGACCTGTTGTGAGGTG
>JAWQUT010000045.1:1226655-1237976 GCA_033807755.1 Ellobium chinense | reverse complement strand
GGATAAGGAAGAGAGAAAGGCTTGGTGGCTCAAAAATCAAGTTAATCAAAAGTAGGTTATTAGAAGGCCCATGTCTATCACACAGGGGAGATACACTTCATGTACCTGTGAGGGGCTGAAAACAACAACAAAAAAACTAGATTGCCAAGGTGGAAGGGAAACCACCGAAATAATAACAGTACACAGGGTTCTTCGGTTGCTTCCCTTGGTTCTATGATTACGTTGTTTTCCCAGCCATCGCCACTTGGATTTCCTCACAAATGCCTTATTACTGCAGTAGAACGAGAAGCTGCACGGACAAACAAGCAAATAAACAAACAGAAGGACATAATAAGGGGTACACCAGACTGTCAGGCAGTAACGTTTGAGTCATCAATGGGGACATTTTTTTTTCCTTGTTCTGATTCGTTTTGTCTTGGATTCGTAAGCCCAGAAGGGGCTTCCTGTGAGACGGACGGAGTAACGCTTTGATTGTATTGGACAGACACTCAGACACACTGCCCAAAAGACATGCTGGATACAGAATTCAATATAATGCTAGAGCATGCATTGATCTCACGTTGGAACATCTTTGTATAGACTGTGAACTTTCTGCCCTAATTTCATGGGACAGATGACACCCCTGTACAGGTGAGAAAATGGACGCATCCAGCGTCAAGCCACCAATGACAATAGGATTTCCAAGTCACCAGCCAATCAACGCGTATCAATCATTTGGGAACCTACAGGCCTAGGTCGCCAAGATGGCGATCAAAACCAAAACATTTACGTTGTTGAGTTTCATTTTCGCAGTGGCCTGTTTAGTATGTCTCATAATTTCTTTCGCATCTGACCGCTGGGTAGTGTCAACGCAAAAAGAGGTGTCGGGATTCGAAAATATCGGATTGTGGTCGGCATGTTTCAAGTCTTACCGTCCACCACCATGGTCACTAGTAGACAGGTATTATGACGGGTGTTGGTGGGTATTCGACAGGGAAATGGACGATCTTCGACATTTCCTATTTCCGTGTAAGTATATTATTGTTGATGTTGTGAGTATCAGCAGGGACAATTTTTTTTTTCTTTTTGGTAAATTGGTCCTGACTCTAGCCATGTCCACAGCCCTCCGTTTGGTAAGATTAATCTCCTATAATCTGACCTCTCACTGCGTCTCATGATGCGAGACACTTCCGTGTGTGACAATTCCGTCAAAGCAAGACATTGTAATTGTAATGTAAAAATACAGTACAACTTCATGTACTTGGATTGTTTGTCAACTTTGCAAAAGCCTGGTGGTAACACTGGGAGGAGTTCCAAATGAGACTCTCACCCGATCACCTGTCTTGACAGACATTTGAGTTAGAGACTTGTTATGTCTTGTATTGAATGACGCTCCCATTTCGATGGGCACGAGGGTTAAGGAAAGTGCTAGGGTCAGGGGTAGGGTTAGGGTTATATTAATAGATATGAGTTCCAGTTAAAGGCGTGTGTCACATTCTGAATTCCATACCATTAGTCACCCATCATCACATGCTATGAATGTTCAGCCCGTAGCTTTCACAAAGATCTCGAACTGAAAGATATTGGAATTCCTTTGCACCCTTTTCAGTGAGAGTGCAACGTGACTCTTCTTGATTCAGCTATGTAGACCAAGGTGATCTAAATGTTGAACCTGTCTGTCTCAAATACCTTATAGGTGTACGGTGTGTATTTGTGTGTTTGAGAAGTAGAGTAAAGAGAAATGTGTGTGCATATGTATGTGTGTGTGTGGGGGTGGAGTGGGTGAGTGAGAGAGGGAGAGAGAAAAAGACAGTATGTACTCATGGGAGTATTTGCACACATGAGTATTTTTCTTCATGTATTTCTGTAAACATATCCATTGTAATCACAGTAACGCAACAAAGACACATTTCCTTAGTGGATGAATAAACGTATCTTATTTAAAATTTACTTCACAGACACAAATTTCTAAGATGGCCTCCTTAAATTCAGGTTAATGAAAAATGGGCTGCTTTGTTATCAGTTGAAGGCCCTACCTTTCCCATTGCTACCGAAATCCATTTGAAACAATGATGTTTCATTGATAGGCCGGTTCATGTCTCCTTCACCATATCCCCGCTCTTTTGCCTTAAAAGTAGTCAGTGATGCGAAATTCTTGGTGGATCACAGACAGGAACACTAATGGCTATTTCCTGGTTTCCTGGACAGTATGAAAGCCTATTAAGTGTTATTGGCAGAGGACTTGTTGTCTCAAAATGCAGCAATTAGCAAATAACAACATGCATTCAATGAGCAAGGCTGCCACAAACATGCCAGAGAAACACAATATAGTTCTTAGGGAGGTATAGGGGAATTTGTCAATGATATATTACTTATGGGGAGAAGTGTTGTTTTTTTTAATGTAGTGGTGTGGGCATTTGCCTGAAGTTAATTAATCCTAGGAGGGCAGCTTTGTTAAGGGCTCATCAAAATCTCAGATTAACACTGTTTCTACAACAGACAGTTATCAACATATGAAATTAGATGCATTACTGTAACTGGCACCCAAAGTGCTAACCACAGAGTTAGTAACTTCATGTTGCTTAAGCAACATTACGGTATGTTAGGAACAAAAATCTGCCATACCTATATATATAAATGTTGCTGGATAGTTACAACTTTTAATTGCAACTATTACGATGCTCCCAAGAGGTTACAATTAAAAAAGAACTGACTGTAGTAGTAATAATAAGTATATTACCTCATATCATTACTGTATTCTTCAGTAAACAGTATCAGTTGACTCAGCTTGATCCCATTCCACTTTGCAACAGTTTGGTGAAATATTTCATTCTCTCCTTAACTGAATTTTACCACACCATATTTTATACTTCTGTACTGAGTTTAAATTTTTTTTTTCACTCTTTAGTGTTAGTTTGTATTTTTTGTCTTTTCTCCCTACACAGGTAAATTGTCAAAATCTTTTATGGTTTATGTTTTTGTTGTCTCCTCACAAAACTAAATGTTGAGACAGTTATTGCCAGTAATGTTAGTACATGTAACTACTGAAATTTTGATGTTGATGTGTACAGTGGAGCTCTGATACCCCCTTCCCCCCTTCCCCTCCTACCCACCACACCCTCCACCTTCCCCTGCAGGACAAACCCCTGAAGATGTGTTATCAAAGATTTTGTATTGTCCAGAATACTCTGCATAAGACATAAAGCATTTGAGACTGTTAAATGGAGTGTGCTAGGCAGGGGATTGCGTTAAGCAAGGGTTGTGATAATCAATGTTCCCCTCTTAAATCCTCAGCATGGTTTCGAGCGACTCAAGGTCTGGTGACATTCAGCCTGGTTCTTCAGCTTCTTGTCATCATTGTGATGATTGTCAATGCCATTAACTGCTTCCCATTCAGCAAGTTTAGAGAGAAAATAAAGTTTGTGCTGTCGGTCACTTCTTCCGTCATGCATGGATTGACAGGTAATATACTTAAATGTGAAAGATGCATAGTTTAAATTAAGAGATATTATACAGTATGTGGAACATGCATGGCTTAACAGGTACTATACAGTATGTGGGAAATTTATGGTTTAACAGGTATCCTATTGTATGTGAAAGACTCATGATTTAATAGGTACACTACTGTCTGTGGAAGATTCTTAGTTGAACAAGTACTGTATTGTATGTAGAAGATGCATGGTTTAATATGCACTGTGTGGAAGATTGAGGGTTTGGTGGCAAATAAATTATAGTCCAGACATGGGAACTAATTGGAGAGGTGACAGTTATTAATATTATGTGTAGGTATAAATAGGTGTTTATAAATTTTAAATGTTTAAATTTATAGGTGTTGTCTGACTTTTGAATTGATCTGACAGTTGACAGGAAATGATTAACTTGAAAGTTATGTAGGGGAAATAATTCCTATGTTCTTCTTAACTAGTACATGACACAGTGCCAGGTCCGCATTCTGTTCATGCCTACAATAAATTTATTGCCTTCCCTGTCAAAGCTATTAATTTTGCCTAATATTACACTTATATCACAGCAGATCCATACAGAATGCATACTCATGTCTAAACACTTCAGAAGGCAGCAATTTTTTTTAAACTAATATAACCTGTAATGCTTTCCTTGCAACAGAAGTGAGAATTGAAACAGTACAGTTTACAACACTTTACCCTGCCTGTGTTTAAAGTTCACATGAAAAATGAAATAGTTATGAACACAATTTGTTAAAATAATTATGGTGACTATGAAACAGACTCAAAAGACTGTAGAAGACAATATAGGCAAACCCAAGGTAATGTTTCATATTTCCTCATATATGCAGTGCCCCCATGGGTCTACACGTGGCTCATGAGCTAACAGTAGGCAGCAATTATTTAGCTAGCAGTATTATTTAAACCATGGTCAAACATTCTTCTCACAAAATATAAGAATAGATGATACTTATTAGGCATACTCATAAATGATACTTATTAATATTAGGCATACTCAGTCCCCAAAATTAGTGTTGGCATATCAGAATATGGGGAAAACATTCGTATGGCAAGACAAAAAGATTCATCAAGTATCTTTGCAGCTGCAATTTTGGAGCTGGAATATTGGCACATTTTAATTTTTTTAACCTGTCAGCATGGGTCATAATCTCGTAAACAATATGGTATCCTCATTAAAATATAGCCCAAATCTTAACTTAGGCTATTCTTATAGCACAGTGATGATATGTTAGTTTACAAAAATAAAGTGATGGATGTTTTATGACATATATTTATCAGCATGTCTTCATCTCTTCACTCTGCTTAGGTGTCTTCTTGACAATTGCTGTCATCCTGTTTGGAGCAAGGGCAGACAATGAAAGAACATGGCTGGAGAAACCAGACCAGAATTATCTCTCCTGGTCCTTTGGGATGTGTGTGCTGGCTGCCTTTCTAGCAATCATTACCTTCATGTGTCAGGTCCTTGAATCTTGTCGAGTGCGGCTTGAGGATCCCAACAATGAGGAACCGCAGGTATATTTAACCAATCAGCCCCCTCCGTCAACAAACTACATATATACCCGACAGAAATACCCGCCTTCACACAATTACGACAGTAAACCAAATGTTGGGCATCCTGCTTATGTGAGCAAGTATTCCAATCAGGGCTCAACATCGTCCCTGAATACAAAACCTCCTGACACTTTGTTTGCTGTTAGCGGAGCAGGGGAGGTCTACATCAATCGCCTTGCTGACTATGATGAAAACAGGCAAAGAGGAAGAAATGGGTATGCCCCTCCCTATGACAGGCGACCAGTCAATTCTTCCACTTACAGGGATAGAGACAACACTGATGCCCATCGTCCTCAAATGTATAGCTCTGCACACAGGGCAGAGGAAGAGGATGATTACAAGTTGAATGACTATGAAGAATCAAAGAAGATGAAGCAACCAGTTCTCCCCGAGTATGTTCCCAAGACTAAAGCCACAGATACAAAAAAAATAATTCTGGACAACACACTGGATGAGTCAAATGATGGAGATGTTAAACCAACGAAGAAAGAGAAGGGCATGGCAGACTCTGAGGATGATGGGAAGAAAAAGAAACGAACTGGGTCAGAAAGCAAGAGCAAAAAGACAAAGAGCAGATCAGATTCTGGAAAACGCAGCAAGAAGAAAGGGGCAGACACAGATGATGACAAAAACTCTGATGCTGGTCACTCACGCCGGCGATCAAAGAAACGAGGGAATAAAAGTGACACGTCCGATGATGAACGGTCTCGAAGTCGAAGGCGATCCAAACGTGGGCATTCTTCTGGATCCAAGAGAAGAAGCAGTCATTCACGAGAGAGAAGTCACTCTCGGGATCGAAGCCGTTCTCGAGACTTAAATTCTTCCTACTCAGACAGTTATGTAGATTCAGATGCTGGGTCTGCTAGGGGAAGGTCGAGGCGAAAGCGCTCCATATCAGAAGAGCGCACTAAGAAAGACAGTCACAAACATTCCACCTCCAAAGATAGACACTCCAAGAAGAAACAGAACGGGAACTACACAGACGATATGTCTGGTTCTGAATACAGCAGTAAGAGAAAATCGCACAGGAAAGGAGGTGGGAATAATGAATCAGGTCAGGACAAGAGGAAGAGGTCTCGGGACTTTACTGACACAGAGAGTGTACGCAGTAAACAGAGCAGGCATCATGGAGAGAAACCTAAAGGGACTTACTCTAGTTACTATGAGTATTAGTATGTGACTCTCATTATTTTAAGTATTGGTATATGACTGTATATAAATGTTATTTAGTGAACATAACTATGAGAGACCTATGAATAATAGAACTGATGAGCTACGGTCTGAGGTCTTTGAATCAAATTAGGCCTGTTACAGTTTGAGATTACCAAGTTTTAAAAGAAAGAATAACATATTTATGAACTACAGGATGGGTGGTTCGATAGACCCATCACTACAAATCAACCCACAGCGATGAAATATCTTATATCTCTGATAATAATAGAGGCACCAGCATAGTGAAAATTTGCAGTATGTGTGGCTGTCTAGGAGAAACCCTTCACAGCGGTGAACTTTCAACATTTAAATATTGTATCTTTATTTCTGAACAATAGGCTCTTTATATTCAAGGTTTTTATCTATTAGAAGTTGAGAAAAAATGTTTTAAGTTCGGGAGGTGATGAATCTTAAAACTGAGAAAAGTGGCCTTAAAGCAAGTAAAGTAACTTCATAAATGCAATTTGATGCACTTGGAGTAAAACTTAATTAAACACATTTACATACAGAAGGAGGTGGATAGAATGTTGAATAACGTGGCAGTGAAAATAAAATTACGGTTTCAACATTGAATGCAAAATCACTTTTTGTACCTAGCAGAAAAATTTGGTATGTGACTTACAAGGAGTTTTCTAGGACTGCCATGCAGATGTAGTAAGTGGAAAATAATAAGACTGCACATTCCTGTGGATACTTCATGACTTATGAGTTGCCCAAAAGGTGATGCCAGTTGCGATATATATGGTGAAATGGTATTTTTTGTTTTGTTGTTGTTTTTTTAATTTCTGCAAAAACACAGTGGATGTTTTTAGGGTTAGATAACGACAAAATGATTCAAAGACCTGGAATGTTAGTTTAGACTGTATTGTATTAAACATTCCTGACATTCTTTGATTTCCAAGGGATGGTTTAGATCTTTCAGGGGATTTTCTCAAACTCAGGTAATGTGAACAAATCCTGCTACTAGTATCAACCATGCCGATCACCCCTGAATACCCTTGCAAATTACATATCATCATTTCTAGCATCATTTGATAGAGAGACACAGATGCCTGTTGATGGAGATTGGCATGAACTTATTCAGATGGATCCAAAGTGATTTGTTGGCCACTGAATCATCAATCTAGCATTTATTTGATACCCTTTGATATCTCATCTACAAAAATGGCATGTTCATAGATAAGTTTAGTACAGTTTTTTCTTTCTGTGGGCTTCCCTGATTTGTACAGTATGGAATTGACAGAGTTGAAAGTAGATTACTGATACACTGTATAGTGATGTTTTGTGGAGATGTGCCCCTGGTAGGTTTCAAAAAGTTGAAATCATAGTCTTATTTGTATTGGTCACATATCATCAGCTCACAGTTTCTTTGTAAATAAAGCCACCATAACAAAATTAAGATGTAAAGATGCACCATAACCATCTGTCTCTTCCACTGCTGATATCCAGTCTACCCAAGCAAGCCTGTAGAGAGTGCTACACATGGATAGCTGACTTTAGATTTGAATGATTCATATTATTTTTACTCTTCACTCATGTTTAAATGAAGTGCAGCCAGTCAATATGAAGCAGAAATCACTAGATTAGGAACTCAGTTATCAGGCTCCAAAGGTGAGTTAGGCCATCTAATATTGAATTTTTGTGTAGCAGAAATTTAAAAAAAAAAATCATTCTTAGTTGTGCATATATAGGACAGGGGCAGCTGTGATTCCAAAGCATGACTCCAAAGTATTGTGGTGACTTCCCTGCCAGTTATTGGGTTACCTTAACTTGCTATAATTACTAATGGCGGCAAGACTAATGTTGCATAGACTTCATTAGACTTGCATTTGTGCTTTGACAATCAGGGGCAAATCTCTTTTGAACTCATGTAATAATTTAGAAGCATTTCGGCAGTCACAGGCATTTTGTCTATCTCATTTGTCTGAGTTTTTCATTGTTGACAACACAAGAAAATAATGCCAATCTCAAGCTTTGATAATGTTTTTTCAACCAGTGACTTTGCCACTTAATTTGTCAATGACATCTGATTGATGTATTGGGTTGTAGCAAGCACAACAATAGCCCAGTTTGCAAATAGCCTATGTCTGATGATTTGTAGCAAAACTGACAGTTTGTATGCCGCAGTTGAAGCTTTAGTATTCTCTTTTATGTATAGTGTACAATATTTGAGTGCATGTGATATGTATGGGAGGCTCCACTTGAAAAGCTAATATCAGCTTACATTGTAGCAAGATGTGATGGTTCCCATGAAAGCTTCCGTGGTGTTTGTGACATTTAACACAGTGTATAATTCTTTCAGCAGCTTGATATTGCATCACTACCTTACATAAAGAAGAATTTGTTTTATGTTGTTTTCTGTTTAGTTCCGCATTTTCAAATAGGTCATTACAAATCAGTATGGTCATTCTGGAGTTTCAAAAATTGCACCGCTGCTATTTTTTGATATAAATTATAGGGAGCTAACATTTTTGTTAAAAAAGTTGGAAAAGGGGAAATAATGCTAGTTATAAAATGTTGGAGATATTTTTTACAGACACATCAGTAATAGAGCGTTGCAAGAAGCCGCTGATGATTTTGTACAAACTCCATGAGTTGTAATGGTACAGAAAGGATAGGCCATGTAAGTTTACAAAGTTTCTCACTTATTACACCTGTGGACAAAAAATAATTTCTGCTCAAGTATCCATTCCATGCAACTGATATTCTATTATTTTTATGGCAAGGTTTGTGATTCCTTACATTCCATGTACATGAGCCTATATATGTATTCATATTATATATCTACACTGTGTGTCAGTATATCCTGTCATGTGCCAGCCTGCAGAGATAAAGGATTTTTAACTGAATGAAATGTATTTTAGGTGACTTATTTAAGACAACACAGGCATGCTCTTGTGCCAAGTATTTTCTCTCTTATGTCTTAATCATTTCAGAAAGAATTATGTATATAACTGTGTCCTGTTTTACAACTGCATGAAATATTATCCTCACATATCCTGTTCATATCAGCTGTACAAATGATTTCTACGTAATATTTTAAATTTTACACATTCCCCTTGCACACATACTTTTTCAGAAAATTGTTTATTTACGCAGACATAATGTATTTATAACTTCTATTAAGTATATTGATATTCTGTCAGACCTTGTTCTTCACCAAGCTATAGAAGTAACCATGGAGTCAGTATCTTACCACTGTTTGGAACTGACAAGAGCACTGTTTTGTTGCAAGGGAAGAAAGGGAGAGAATAAAAAGTGCTCAGTGTGTATGAAAAAGTAGGGCATTGTATGGCCATGTTGTCAACTGACCAGAAAAGAAACAAAAATTATTCTCATAATAGTTATTGTTTTAATACTGCCTTTAAACAAACAAACGAAAAAGGCAGGTGAATGTGATTAGGGTGTGAGTGAAAAGGGCAGCACAAAAAAATCTTATACAGTACTCCAGCTGATATCATTTCTGATGACTATAATCAATCGATCACATTGTATCAGACCGAAAATTTTTATTTATACAGTGCCCTTGTTTATCTGTGTAATATACAGTATTTTTACAATTTTGTAATATATTTACATGTACTGATGTGCCTAAAAGTAAAACATTCCATTATACTGTGCAATTGTTGAATGTTTGAGAGTACTGTCCAAATACTTTATGATTCCGATTTTTAATTGTTACAAGCTACATTTACATGTACATAGTGCAGTTTCTATTAAACATGTGAAATGCTTTTTTTAGTCGCAATGTAGTTCAGTTTTTTAATATATTACTTGTTGTGTACATAATACTCAACTGCATTTTGTACAGAACCACAAGTGTTGCTCGAGTTGTTTTTGTGTTCATACTGTGTTTGTAACTTGTGTAGTGATAGTAGTTGCATGGATGGTGGCTGTCTCTCAGATCCTGAGGTTGCGAGTCTTGGGCTCTTATTCAGAGATATATAGTTGACTCCACCTCCACTGTAATCGCAGCTTCCTCCACATTATAAAATGCCCTATTTCCTTATAAAAGTCACTGGCTATTGACAATATTGCCTTTAATCTCAGCCTTTTCTATGTTTTTAAGGAGTTACGATTAAGCAGAACTGACTGTAATTTAGTCATATGTATGTCTTACAGTATGGTAATCACTCTCCAATGAGCACATTCTAAAAACCACTACATGTCCTTCCTACCCACCTACTTACCTATCTACCTTCCTACCTACGTATATATCAACCTACCTGCCTGCCTACCTACCTGTCTACCTACCAACCTATTTACCTACCTGCCTGCCTACATACCTACTTAGCTTCCCCATCTTTTCTCTTTCTTTCTTTCTTACTTTTTCTTTCTTTTTTTTTTTTATTGAGGTAGCCAGTCAATTGATCTTGAGATAAAAGCACAAAATTTTGCATAGAAGTTGGGTCAAAGATACTAGACGTCTAGACTAATGAGATATGGATATTCAGACACTGCAGTTATTCCCCCCTAAGGACTATGGTGACCATTTTCAAAATGAGGACTGATTTTCATTACAGTGTCATGATACAGAACAGAGAAAATCTCATGACAGTTTCCCTCTTTAATATCTTCAGTCAACTGATCCACTCATATTATGTTTGTGAGAATGGATTTCTAAGCTGAGGAACGTATCCTGCAAATTTCCTTGGTAAGTATTTGACTGACATTGTATCAATACTAACACTAACGCTGGATATGACAAAAACGTCAATTAAAGTTTCTGTCAATATTTAGAGTAAATCTGTAGACAGATGTGTTCTCATTACACATATCATAATACAGTATTTTGCCTATTACTCACTTATTTAGTGCAAAAAATGACACCCACCATCATGGTATTGATGAACTTCCAAATGGTCTCCTCTTTAAATCTCGTCACGAACTTATCAACACCTTTTTTTTTTTTTCCTGAAAAATAAGAAATGGGTTTCACAGCCCAGAAAGCGAAAACAAAAGAAAATAATCAACAGGACATGTGAATCAGATGGGATAAGTATCTCTGGACTATCCCCCAGACCAGTGCAGTCAGTCCTAACAGCCAAATGCAGCTTTTTGGCATTTTCGTGCTTTCTATTTCCACCCTCCCCC
>JAWQUT010000045.1:1193749-1203844 GCA_033807755.1 Ellobium chinense | reverse complement strand
GGGGGGGGGGGGGGGGTGTCTGTCTGTCTGTCTGTCTGTCTGTCTGTCTGAACATGGAAGTCAGAGACATACAGGAACTATCGTCTGTCTGTCTGTCCATCTGCCTGCCTGCCTACCTGCCTGCCTGTCTGCCTGCCTGCCTGCCTGCCTGTCTGTCTGTCTGTTTGTCTGTCTGTCTGTCTGTCTGTCTGTCTGTCTGTCTGTCTGTCTGCCTGCATGCTTGCCTGCCTATATGCCTGTCTCTATGTCTGTCTGACCAGCTCAACGTGGAAGTCACAAAAGATACCACTAATAAGCTCAACCACTACTTCATCCAGTGCGTAGTCTCTTTTCAGTTTGGTTGGTGGATTAGTTCAATGTGTATGGAAATTGGTCAAAAGGCCTGTCTGTTTTGCTTAACTGTTTGTCTACTCTCCTGTCCTTTTGACACTCTCAGTCTGTCTGACTATCCGTCCGTCAGTCCCTCTGTATGTTTGTCTATATGTCTATTATCCGTCCGTCTATTTTTCTGACTATCCGCCTGGCTGCCTGCTTGCCTAAATCCCCTCTGTCCCTTCTCTTAACTTCATGTCATTCTACATATCTGCACTCTGTCTATCTATGAGAAGAGAACAGTATGTACGTTTTTCCTATCTGGTGGTCTCTCTGTCTGTTGCGTCGGTTGGGTGGAATATGATAGCCCGAAAAGGGAATCATCTTCAAGGTTTTTGTTTCACGAACCGATTTAATCAGTGTTTGGACCGAAGTTCTCATTGTCAGCCTGGGCGACTCAAACTGTCAAATTTTAATAAACAAGCTGTGGCAATCGAAAAATTTTTGTGTGAAAATGATTAAATTCCTTATGTGTAACTTCCGGGAGGTATTCGATATTAGTAGACGTCTGATACTTCCATTGGACGAGATTAATTCTCTTGTGTGCCACTGACTTCCGGTGAGTATCAGCGCTAGTTAACTTTTGATCATTCCGTTAGGTCTAACATGATTAATCCCCTTGTACATACCACTGACTACCGGTGAATATCCAGGGCTAATGAACTTTTGATACCTCCATTAGGCCCCGCACATTTTAGAGCTGTGGCCGTATGCATAATCCATACGTTAGTTAACGCAATGTGGAACCACGGGAAACTCCCAAAACTAGTAGTGTTCATCGTGGTTAACGCAATACGTTAATTAACGCATGATGCATACGGCCACAGGACAAGATTAATTCCCTTGTATGCCATTGAATTCCGGTGAGTATCACAGAAGGTTAACTTTTGATATCTCCATTAGGTCCTGTGTATTTACAAGCAGGACAGGATTAATCCCCTTGTTTACCACTGACTTCCGGTGAATATCCAGAGCTAGTTAACTTTTGATACTCCCATTCAGCCCCGCACATTTAGGAGCTGGACAAGATTAATTTCTTTGTATGCCACTGACTTCACAGCTAGTTAATTTTTTGGTACCGCCATAAGGTCCCGAGCATTCAGAACCTGGGCAGGATTAATTCCCTTGTATGACATTGCCTTCTGGTGAGTATCCAGGGTTAGTAAACTTTTAATACTTGCATTAAACCCCGTGCATTTAAGAGATGGACAATACTACTTCCCTTGTATTCCACTAACTTCCGGTGAGTATGCAGGGGTGCTTAGTATTCGCACCTCTCCCATTTACACCCTCCTTCCATGGTCTGTACGCAGGCACCCAGCTTACACTGGCATCGGACCTGGATTACGAAGATTTCACCCAGAGGCGGCCCTTGGTGCTGATCACGGCTGACGACGGCTCCTGCACCTCCAAGACATACACCTATACCGTCAGCGTCACGGACGTCAACGAAGAACCCGTCATCGAGCCGGAGGATCCTGTTTATGAAGTCTACGAGGGTTACGTAAGTTACTTCTCTTGCTAAAGACTTGCCGAGGGTATAAAAGGGGAGGCCAGATATGATGGGACACGTCACTAATTTGAATTCAATCGCACTCTTCACACCAGAGCGCCCCCCTCTCCCCCCCCNAAAAAAAAAAATTCAACATTCCATACCTCACAAAATTCTCGCAAATTTGTGAGTNAAAAAATAATAATAAAAAATTCAACATTCCATACTTCACAAAATTCTCACAAATTTGTGAGTATCCACTGTCCACTCTGATTCAGTGTTTAGTTTATTTGGCTTGTTTCGCTGATTTGCTCTATTTGATGTGCGTTGTTTTTTTTTGTTTTTCTGCATATTCTCATTTCTTTGTTAGTCCTCCTTACCACCAAACGCATACTTGGTTGCAGCGTTCTTTATACTAATGATAAAAATTTTATATAATAATCGTACGGGAATAAAGCATCTCTGCTAGTCGAATAAGACAAAAATTACAAAGATGCTGGCTTACTTGCCACATTAATTTGATGTGCCTAGGAGCGATAATCCTATTCATTCATTCAGTGTTAGGATAGTGTTACACTCTCGTTTGTAGTTATTTTAGTGCTAAATAATTCTTGTGTTTCGTATAATTTACTCTAATCTGGAATTTACTGTCATCAGTTTTATAAGTTTTGACAGAAAAATATTATTATTCAGTAGACTCCTGTTAACACAAATCTGAAAAGACCTGCCAAAACATTGCGTCTTAACAGGATTTTGTGTTATCCGATAACACGAAACAATCGAGAACAATGATCACAGAAGTGACTAAAGTGTGAATTTACCTCCCTTTCATTCCTTTCATTGTTATTAGGATCACTGAGGACAGAGATCTGCTCTGCTCTCCTCTCACCGTTTTGTTTGTTTGTTTGTTTGTTTGTTTGTTTGTTTGTTTGTTTTGTTTCTTTCCTCCTTTAGCTTTGATTCATTAATTTCCTATAATTTTTCTTTTTTTCCACCAGATCGACCTAGATCCACAGTGGCAAACAACTGACCCTGACATAGGAGATGTAGTGACTTACTCGATTACGGGAGGTAATTTGTACCTTTATCTCAACTAGCACCGTGACCAGCGGTGGCGCGTGATTCTGAAAAGTACCCATGCATCTCTCCTCGCCCCACCACCACCCTCCCCTTTCTTCAAATAACAAAAATCCACTTAAATCTAATCCATATCAGATCCGCTGTTTTTGCTCTTAATAACTGTGACAAAGATGCATGGCTGTATTGAGATGATAACGCAAAGATGAGAGACAAAAGCAAAGTATTTAAGAAGACAAGTCTCGACGTTTTGCTTGGTCCTTGTATTTTTGGAAATAATTTTTTTTTGTTTTGTTTTCTTTTGGTTTATATTCTGAACTAAATTTTATCCAGCACTCCATGGGTTACACTTAATGATGAGCACTACTGACCATCACTTCTTTTGCTTTGTGTTTATGAGCCATTCCTATAAGTAACCGACGACAACATTATATACTGTACTGGGTAATTTTCCTGAAATTACCTTTCTTGAATCTGCTAGGTGGCGCGCCAGCTATTCAGATGCACTAATGCGTTTTCAGTCGATGTCCATTAAAGGACAACAGCAGACCTGTTTCAACGTTTCATGTAATAAAATTCAACCTCATATACTTCAGGGTTCCAAGAGGTACTTAACCTTATCTCCTGTGGGAAAAAGTGGGGGGTAAAATATACCTGAGTAGTGCACGTTAATGTAAGGGATTGAATTTGTGTATATATTGTACTATCGGATATGTTCCTGCCGTAGTTAGTACGTGCACGTGAAAATTATATAGACAACTTTTTTTTCCCCTTCCTTTCTTTCTTTCAGCAGTTTTTGTTTTTTTTTATTTTTGTTCTTTTTTTTCCTAAGCTAATGTCCTTACTGTGTTTTCTTAGAATTGTTATTTTGTAATAAATATCACTACGCAAGTGTGAAGTTAGTTGTTTGGCTTATGCCAAATAAAGATTTGAACTTTGAACTTTATCATAAGAAATTTCGCACCCCACACTTGGTGGAGAAAGACAAATCAGAATTTAAAGAACGTATGCATAAAGAGCATAAAAGTGTCGGTAACTTACGTCTGGGATATTTTGTTGTTCATCTTTGTTGATTTTAGGACGTTGCCAAAGTTATAGTTTAGTAGACATCACTTTAAAAGTGCTGAAAAATTGTGCATGATATCACAAAAAGTGTTGATGTACACGCACAAATCTGTGATTGAATATTCACAGGTGGTTCTCAGATTTACAAAAGCCAAATAGCAGACACTGCTATTTTCTTGTCCGAAAAGTGGTCAGAGAGTTACCCACTCATTGCATTTGAGAAAAATGACTCATTAGACTGTCAGGGTTGTCAGATTTGGATCTTTCAAAGCCAAACCACAGATTCCTAGCCCTTTTTGTGAAACCTCTCGGATAAAACAACAACAACAACAACAACAACAATAATAACAACAGCAACAACAACAACAACAGCAAGTGTCTAGCTCTTTGGCTCTTTATTGGCTAGATTGAAGTGATTTGGTTGTTTTGCTGTACAAGATGAAGTACATATTGTCTCAATATATTATTTCTGTTTGTAGCTCTTTTAAATTAGTCTAACTGACACGATATTATGCCCACTCCACTGTGCGCAAAACCAAAACAAAAGCCGCCATTTTCAAACAAAGAACAAAAGACGCTAGGTTTTCGATCATAGGGTTTTCCAGGCGCCAAACAGATAATATTAAACTTTTAGGTGTAAAAAAAGTTCAACGATTCCGTTTTCTCTTAAAATACAACTGACATCCTGCTTCCACCTACATTCGTAATCAGAAGGACCTACTCTGCCACTTGGATAAGGGCATTTGCTTGTATTCCAATCTGCGAACTGATTTGACCGAGCTAGCCTACTAATGGTGGTTTACAAGCCAGTGGTTTACGGAACTTCTCTGGCGGCAAACTTGGCTAACACACCTGACAAATATCCGCTTCCTCTACAGCATCGCCCAGCACGTCACCGTTTACTATTGATCCGGACACGGGCGTGATCACTTCTACAACGAACTATGATGTCGACAACGGAGCAATGACGGGAACGGTCACTCTGACGGTTCAGGTACGGTACCACTACCACCACCACCACCACAACCACTACCACCACCACCTCAACCCTAACAACACCATCACCACAATTAGAACTGAATGGCCTAACCTGCTGGGATGATAGTGATATGTTTATATATGCATAAGCAGACATTGTCTGGATAGGAGACTTGTAAACCTCAGTGCTATTACCACACTATACTAGTATAATACTGTGAACTGCAGCACAAAACAAACCAAAAACAAAGCAAAAAATATCACAAAAGGCATACTGAGCCAGTGTTCCCTTGCTGCCCATGCCACAGGTGACAGACACAGGGGGGTTGACAGACACCACAACGGTCGTCATCAACATTAAAGACGCCAACGACAACGCTCCTGAGATCACCACCAAGGACCTGTACTTCACCGTCACCGAGTGTACCGATCCCGGCTTCATGCTCGGCAGTTTCTCCGCCACTGACGATGATTCCGATTTTCAGGTAGATTCTGTTTACACTTTGTTAATCTTCAAGCTCTTAGATCGAAATAAATAAATAACAGTTTTGTGTCGAATCCTTCATCTTCACCAGACAAAAAACATATCTCTGCCGCCTTCCTTCATTAAGGTTGTGATTTTCTGACGTCACTCCCAAGGGCATGCATTATCATACCTCAGACGTTGACCTACATTTTGCTACTATCTAGGTCATTCGAAACTGGTTGATCTTTAAACTTATTTCTTGTGTTCCTTGGCTGTGACTATTCATTGGCTGTGACTGCAAACTGTATCATAATAATTACTCCACTCTTTTTTGGGGGCCCAAGTCCATCCTGAATAAGCCAGACAGCTTTCTTTAATTCTTGCACCCATATGGGTCCCACATGGATGATGATACTGTGATAAGAGCTCGAGAATGGAAGCCAGAGACCCTTCATCCGATTTTTGATGACAGACAGACAGACAGACAGATAGACAGATAGACAAATTAGAAAAATCGCATGAAAATGAGATCTGTGAGCTCCCATTCTCTTGATTTATTAACTTTTTTTTTTCATTTCCACAGGACAACGATGTTATTTCCTTCTCCAAAAGTGGTGGAGGGGGTGGGATAACTATCAGCCCGGATGGGGATGTCATTCTGAACACAAAATTCTCTGCCGGTACCAGTGCCACGTATAATGTTATTGCTACGGATCACGGTCAGTATCCGGGGCCTCTCTCATCCTTGGTCGGAGGTACGGTGACCGTTCAGGGAACTGTAAGTATTTGAGGCTATTTTTTTAAATTTTATAGTCCATTTAACTGATTAAAAAAACAAACACAACAAACAACAACAACAACAACAACAACAACAACAACAACAACAACAACAACAACAACAAATGGTGGCTTTCGGCAATAAAAAGATGGTCATAAGGGATTCTACATCGGAACGCATGTGTGTCATTTTAAGACACCAAAATATCACCGGCTAGTAGATCTATTATCGTATAGGCAAGAAATCACTGAATCATGTATCAACAACTTCAAAATCTGCATCGCAATTGACCTACCACTATAGTAGTCCAGTGACCACAACTTAATTACTGTTCCTGCGGAAAATTGATTTCAAACCCCCAAAATTTGCACGACGAATTGCAAAATTCACATGCAAACAGTGGTAAAAATTGCACCGAAATTTGCAAAAATGTTGCAAAAATATCTCCGTAACTTAGTTATATTCACCACCACGTCGAATTGTTTACGACTGAATGTTGTTAAAATGTAGAAATGGAACACATTTGTTTTGTTCCTGTCCACGCAGTACTGCGACACAGACAGAAAAAGTGCACTGTTTGGCCAAAATCATCAAAATTTGCAGAAAATGCCTAACTTTGCGGAAATCCGCAAAATTGCGAGAAGGCCTCAAATAAACACGGAAATTTGCGATAATTTCCGACCGCAGTTTTCTGAGGGGGGAAGGTGGGGGGAGGGGGGGCAGATAATCAACTACACAGCTTGTGAGCAGTCAGCCGAGACACCGCCAGGTCAAAGGTCAGACGCGTCATAGAGCCATGAACGGGCATTGGTTTATGTAATAAACCTAATTACCTAAATCTTATATCAACAACTTCAAAATCTGCATCGCAATTGACCTACCACTATAGTAGTCCAGTGACCACAACATCATTACTGTCCCTGCGGACCAAACCCCCGAAATTTGCACGACGAATTGCAAATTCACATGCAAAAAGTGATAAAAATTGCACCAAAATTTGCAAAAATCCATCAAAGATCGAGCTGATACAAATTATGTAAATCTAATACCGCACATCTTCAGTTCATACTTGAGTTTCTGGCAAAGTTTCAGAAGTCTGAGTGGCCTTGTGAAAAACGCATCTATAATTGTCTCTCATTTTTAATCACTGATAGTCAACCTGTTACACAACTATTACTTACAAAGTGCCGGTGCGAGATACGTATTATTTTATATATATGTCCCACAACCTTCCTACATGTGCCGACTCTAAACCCTTAACCTAACTCTCCTGGGTAGTCCGGGGACATTGATAAGAGTAAGGACGTGCATACGTGTGACATGTAACGAATAAATGTACATTATCGGAAGTTTCATATATATCGGAAACATTGAAATTAATTTCGGTTCAAATCTGATCCCTAAATACCAACCCAGCAGCCTGTCTCCTCAGTGCACAACACAAATTAAAAAAACAAAAATCTACAGGAGGTACAAAACTAAGATTCGTCGTCATTAAAAATTGTCACTCCATGTCAACCATATTGTTTTGCTTCAGGTAATGGCTGTCGCATTTTCGAGCCGGTGTGAGCATAGTCTATTTGAAATGTCCACAGAAACAGGAAAATTCATTATTCAAAATTAAGTAATCTGTCTTGCAATAGAAGAATTTATTTATAATAAGAAACAATCCCAGCAGCAGAAAATCTTTTTCTGTACTCACAAGACGCAATACTCTTCCTGAAAAAGGCTGAAATGACCAGAACTTTTTTAAACTGCGCCAGAGTTAATTGATCATCAGCATAGAATTGTATTGCATGATCCCGCGTAGGGCTTAGTATTCTAAATCTTACACGTTTACAAATCGCACCAAAGTGTGCAAATATACACACTACTGTATCATGGTAGAAATGAGTATGAAAAACGCTTTCTCCGTAACCATTTTGCTGGTCACAACCGATCTTCAAGCTTCAGGAGAAGGCAATTGGGAACACTCAGAAACAACGTTTTTCTTTTCTGTAGATTTTAATTTTTTGTTACGAGTATGCCGTGGTGCAAAGCCAGTGTGCATTATCAAAAGATATAAAAAATATCGATAGTACAGTACAAAAACGTCTCGAAAGTATCGGAAGTAACGAAAGTATCGAAAGATATCGAAAGTATGAAATTTAATGTTCACCCAGTGCAGCACTAACTATCAAAATCAAACTAGAATTGAGATACGTTCAATACATAGATTATGGCGATACTTCAAACTTAGAGTATCAGCCCACTATAAGCTGTGCACATAGGTTTGAATATAGTGACCACTCCACCTCTGCTGTTCCACATATCTAGGAATGTCCAACGACTACAACTACCACGACAACAACAACCACGACCACAACAACCACCACGACAACAACAACGCCAGCTCCTACGGCTACAGATTCCTTCATTGATGACAATTTGTGGTGGATAATTTTGTCTGCTCTCCTCGGAACAGCATTTGTTGGTAAGTCATTTTGTAATTCTACATCATTATCATCGTCGTGGTTGCCGTCATAATCATCGTTGTCTTCGCCGTCATAATCATTGTCGTCGTCATCATCATCTTCAATACCACCAATACCACCATTGTCATCGTCGTCGTCGTTATCATCATCATCAGCAGCAGTACCGCAGCATTTTCATAATCACCATCATCACCGTCGTCTTCGTCATCATCATCATCAATACCACCATCACCACCACCATCATCATCGTCATCATCGTCGTCGTTATCATCATCATCATCAGCAGCACCGCAGCATTTCATAATCACCATCATCATCATTGTCGTCATCATCATTGATTATGAATAATATATTAAAAATATATTGATGAACTGTTGTCGTCATCATCATCATCATCATCATCATCATCAAGATCATCAGTTGTTTCACACACAAAAAATTAAAAAGTCGTCCACCAGTGTAGTGAAATGTAATTTAATTTAAACTATAAAAAGAAGTACACAATAATGAAAAGTCAAATTTTTGGAATTAAAAATTCCTTCATCAGGAATAATATTAATAATAATAATGATAAGGAAGATCATCATCATCATCATCATCTTCATTATTACCACATCATTTGCAGCACGAGTTATTCTTAAAAGGTTGAGTTTTGTACAAAACATTTTTGTTAATGTTTATTTAACAAACAGGGGTCAGAGGCCCATGACCCTGTCTGTTCTTAGCAGGGCCGTAACCAGCACCCCCGCATCCCCTTACTGCGGGAAAAGACCAACGTCAAGGGGCGACAATTTGTGCCTGGCGACAATTTGTGCCATAACACGCGTAGTGAATATTGCGTCAAACCATAGATAATAATAGGAGTAGTCATTCTAGCGTCTTTGGTCAAACAAAGCTGATGACAGTGTACGCCAATCCTCGACAACATGCAACCCTATAACCAGTGAAGGTCGTCGGAGCCCTCACTTAAGTTCTAGGGCTATAAATTTTCTGTTTTTATGACGCACACTGCACTTACACACAGTTATTATTGGCAGGTGGCAGTTAATATTAATTTCTGCACCTGTGCTAGTGAATCTTGATTTTTGGTTCTTTTTTTTTTTGTCTATTTAGAAAGGGATGAATGGTATAATGTTCTTCATCACTAAGTAACAGTTACAAATGCGGCAAAATCTTGCGCCCCCGAAACTGAACTTCTCCATGGAAAACACTCACACATAAAGTAGTGAACGGAATGGGACGGGACGGAGATCGGAACTAAGTTCATCAGAAGTGGAACGGGATGAGCGGAACGGAATTTGATAGTCTTGGCTGAAGGGGTAAACGGAACGCAATTCCCCATTTTGGCACTGAACGGAGAACGAAACGCAGTTCCCTATTTTTTTGTGAACAT
>JAWQUT010000045.1:1168058-1191240 GCA_033807755.1 Ellobium chinense | reverse complement strand
GGGGGGGGGAAGAGGAAGGTCGTGTTGTTATGGCAAAGCAAAAAAGTGTCATGGCGTATCTTCTCAACTGCATTTTTGGCAGGAAAATATTCGCGTATGTTAATATTTTAACATATCAACACGATATCATTTTTAAAAAATTATGCTGCCCTTATTAAAAAATGACGTAGCCCATCATAGAAGTATAGTGATACTACATTTTATCAGTTTCGATCCTTATCTATGGTATCACAAGATACCTTATGTAATAAAGACATCATCTTTCAAAGTAGTTCTAACCAACCCAGTTCCACCGACCAAACCCAAACCAGCCAGTCATATCTTCACCCCAACCCATCTCAATCGTTGGACGGACTAACCAATATGACCAAGGGACGGACAGACCAACGGATCGAGCTAGTGAGAGTCATTCGAAAGTAATGGTGGAGAGACCGATTCATCCATCCATCCATCCATCCATTCATCCATCCATCCATCCATCCATCCATCCATCCATCCATCCATCCATCGACTCACAAATCAAACAATCCTACTTCATTTCATCAGACCATCGACAAAGTCTCGGGACTCTCCAAAGATGTGCTTGAAGTAACATTGGGGACAGTTCATGGTAAAGAAAAACAAAGCACCCATGAAAAGTTTCTGGACAATATCTAAAGATTCTCCCTAAAGTGTTCTCTCTTCTCTGATACCCAACCCTAACCCTAACCCAAGCTTACCTTGGGAAAGTTCCAAGATTTTGCCAAACTATCAACCAACCAACCAACCAACCAACCAACCAACCAACCAACCAACCAACCAACCACTCACAACCAACCAACCAACCAACCAACCAACCAAATAACCTACCCACCCACCCCACCTATCCACCCCATCAACCAATATCCACCCTCTCCTGCAGGATATCCTGACGACACCTACAATGAACAGCCTGATCGTAACAGAACGCCATTACCAGCCAACTACGATGGCACTCAGCAAGAATACCCAGGCCGCAGAAACAGCCCCAAAGCACTTCCGGCGCCGGATAAGAAAGATCCTGACCGGATATGGTCCAGTGGTGTTGACCAGGATTACGGTGGAGTCGAGGAATTTCGGCAAGCGAATCCCAACTATGGGAACGTGAACCCAGCATACAATGTGGATGAAATTCTGTGATATATGGATTGGCACAAAGATATTGTAATTTTATTCCGTTTTGTATTGTTGTCCAGTGACAATTACTCTATAATTATCATAATAATTGCTCAGTGTCTTCCTGTGCATGTCGTCTGCCACTTTGTTGACATGTCCTATACTGACTGTACTTCATGTAAGCACTGAGGTGTGAAAAAAGAAGTGGGGATGGAAGGGTAAAGAAGAATAGGTTGAACAATGAAGCCCATCGTTTTAATCAAAGTTTGAATGAATGACAATCCTCTTCCTCCTTCTCCACCTCTTCCTTATCATCATCGTCACCAATATCAACACTCTGCCCATCATTTGGTCAGCTGCAATTATAACATTGGACGGGAAAAGTTTAGATAAAACGAACTTGAAGATATTCTATTTTCATTTAGTCAAAGGTGTTAACAGGAGCAATTAAAGAAAAACAAAACAAAACAAAAAACGTTAACCATATATTGGAAACTTAACAAAATATTTGGAGATGTCTCTGATTCTCATTGATTTTGCTTGTAGCAAAATTAGTCCATTGCAGGTGGCATAATTTATGTTTTGACCCCCTGAACCTTGTACTGAAAATTTCTTTTGCTGTAACTGAAAGCACGACTGTGATATTTCTTTGTATTTCTCTCATACTTGTTGATGTAATTGTATATTTGAGGGTTAACATCCAGAACACAAATATAGAGCTAAAGAGCTTTATTTTTATACTGCAGCTTTTAACACGGACATACTAGTGTTCTTTTTGAGGCAACACTTTCTGAAACTTGATATCTGATATCACATTGAAAAAGAGAGAACAAGGGCTTTCAGCTGTGTTCCGAAGAGACCGGGGGAAGGCCAAGTGAGTTGGGGATTGNGGGGGGGGGGGGTTGAGGTGAAGTGACGTACATGATACCCTTAGCAGTTGACATTTTCTTATTCTGAGCCCTCTTATCGGCTTCAACAAATATGCTGAATTGACCATACCTTTGTCTATTAGTATCCAAATCCTGATGATTCATAGAGATAAAAAGTGTTACCCTTCACAGGTTAAGCTTTCATCTACATGTATAAGAGCGAAGGAGGGCATAGTATATTAGGCGAAAATAATGCAAGCGCCCATAAAATTCTGCTCACACTATCAAGCTAAATAAATTTGGTAGGAACAGGTTTTTCTTCAACGTCCACTAGCTAAAGAGCAAGATTTGAGTAAGGAGTTAGGAAGTTTGTGCTGCCAAGTCTTCTTTGATTTTGGTTTTATCCTTAATCCATCAATTAAAAAAAAAGGTAAAGAAATGGCTAACAGTTTGGAGCAGGAATTAATTTCATCTCCTTTGTAATTCGCTGGTCAGGCATGAGCTGAGGCATGGGAATCCCATTGAAAGAAAGGGTACCATTACTAGTACAGTAATTTATAAAACCTTCATGTTAACCAGAAACTTTAGGTTGGCCATATCCAGTCAAAGCTATACATTTCTTACTGGTCATTTTTATTCATACTTTATGAACCTAGCTCTTCTGGTTGCTAACCCTCTACATGTTGTTTCAAATTGTTGTATAATATTTATTTATTTTGCTGTCTCATCATTGGACAAGTATGAGATGGTCAGGTTGTAATGAAGCTGGCTGGCTGGTTGTTAACAATTAAACCTCCGTGGCTCATGACATACCGTCCACTGTCATATGCAATACAGTGAATAATGTAAGAAGATCAGTGATGCATCACAAATCCCCATAGACAACAGAACGATTTAAAAAAATCTAAGCAAGAAAACAAAAGGAACCACACATGTATAAAAGCTCCTGTCCATGACTTGTACTTTTGAAATTAAAGACAATAATTTATGACTAGTGCCATATTTCTTGAAGTGTTGCTTGAAAATTTTAAAAAGCTCATTACATTTTGCATCAAAACCTGTATAAAAGTGTTGCAGTATCCCAATAAATGCCAATTCCAAATTTGACAGGAAAAGGGAAGAACTGCCTCATTTTCATCTAATTATGCTAAGCAAAATGAGTCTTTGAAAGTAAGCTTTGGTGAATAAGGTGTAACGTAGAGTTCAATCTGCCAAGTAGGAACATATTGAGCTATTGTAGGAAAAGAGTTTAATTGGTATTTGTCACTGACACTGGTTGGTGCAAAAGTCTCACACTGGCTTATGTTGAAAAGAGCAGTCACTTTCTTGTTACTGGCATTTTGTGATGTACCTGAACAAGTGCGTGTAATTTTCTGATGTGTGATCTTCCTAGTGAATTAAATAAAGAAATCTGTCACAGTTTCTTATTGTACCATGAAACTACTGAAGCTATAGATCTGAGGTTTTGATACAGTATATCCAGCATCACTCGCAGTCCAAATAAGGTGTTAAAATCCAATTGTCAGTCAGGGTGAGGTTTACTAGATTATTTTCTCCAAGTGATGAAATGAGGCTCCTTTTTACCCAGTGTAATTTTTCTAGCAAGAACTGCTATAATTTTTCTTATTACCTTTGGGCTCTGTTTCAAGTGAAGAGTGGCACCTCTGGAGGAGTTTCGAACGTGAGCATGTATCAAACTAGTCAGAAACTTGTTCTCAATGCCCCCTTCAATATGTAATAATATATATTCAAACACGTTTACTGCAAAAATCCTAAATAAGAATCTAGAAGTCCCAATGTTTATATACACATGTATATAATTTTGTTATAGCTAATACATAATGTGCCTGGAGTTAATCCAAGAACCCCTGATGTGAAGCATTTTTTAAGTCTCATCTTATTATTTTGGATTAAGCCATAATTTCTCCCTTTCACCTGCAATAAATCAGCCCTCATACAAACGATCCTCATTCCAAATTTGCCTCAAGACTGACGCAAGGCTTCTTAACCTTTACAGTGCATCATATTATTGTATAATTCATGATGCGAGGTCTTTGACACAGACTTCTCTATTGTTGTGACAGGATGAGGCACGTGATCCTTTGCCTATGATTTTTATCATTGATAAAATACATGTATGCTTAACATAAACAGGGTCCTGTGACTTGTGTAATATGTATGTTTAAATGTACCATATTAATGGCAAAAACAATCACGGTGGGTTTTTCTGAGCCTTGGGGTCGCTGCAATGCAACAGATGTGAGAATTTCTTTCATAGATTTCTACATACTTCAATTTGGTATATATCAATGAAGATGTCAAAAATACTGAGGAAAAATTACATGGAATGGTTGTGGAGAACGATTCTTTTTGTGAATCAAACAATTAAAACTGCTCTACTTAACATATGCAGCATGAATGTATGACAAGCATTACAGAGTCCCATAGCATGTGGATATGATTTGTTCAAGTTTATTCAAGTTTTTTCCAGTTCAACAAATCACATAAATACTCTGAACACACAAGAAATGTAAAGATATAGCTAAGGCATCATTTGACAAACGCATTTCATAGATTAAAAGAATTCCATGCAATAACTGGCAGGCAGGAATGCATCTGACATCCTAACTTTCATAATATATAGATTTCACATTCACACTGGCGAATGCTTAATTTGACCTCATGTCTGGTGCTCTTTCTTTGTGACTAAGCTGGCAGTGTAAATTATGGCTGTAAAGCACTGAAATACTGTAAATATCTAGGAAATACAAAGAACTGAAAACAAATATGAGATTGTCATTTCTGCTTTTTGCTTGCATGTCTCATGATAATAATATTGTCCTTGAATCATGCATATACCTAAATTTTTCACTCAAGCATACTTAGGCTACTGACACTAGCACTGCTGACACACAGAACTTGGTTTGGGGTCAGGGCAGTTAGAAAAGAGAAAGCACATATGAGAGAGTTCCTAGATCATGTTAATGTCTAGTGACTGTCCCAGTTCTAAGTACTTTATCTACCACGAGTCGTTGCCTCCTTGTGGCATGGAGAGTCGGCGGTGGGACTCCAAGTGGTCCCATCCCGTCTTACTATATTTCATATTGTTGCAGAGTTATCCCCCCCACCGACTTGTACCCATGTCTGTTTGAGGGGATGGGCTACCGGCTGGGTAAAGTAGTGTCTTATGTCTTTCAGAGTGACTGTCCCAAGTTTGCATTTTCTTCCTAATCTTACCCTTAGTCCTGCACCTAACCCTAAACCAAGCTCTAAGCGGGAGTGTTGCAATTTATTCCCTACAAAATTTGCCAGGATTCCAGATCCAGCATGATTTCAGTGCAGTGCCATGTGCAAAACTACAATCCTCTATTGTGCCCATATTCATACCAGTGTTGCATCTGCAAAACTGCTATCATGCAACATGAACTGCACTCTGTGTATAACATCATCATTAATGGAATTCATGTCAAATCAAATGTTTGTGCATGGCCATGATCAAAACAAAACGAATTTATGTAGCACCTTAATTAAAAATTTGCTCTCAGTGATTTACAAAAATGGAATAAAATTACATCACACAGCATGAACAGTCACACCAGCATGTGCAGCTGCATTCATAACAAGCATATCCCATACACAGTTTGCAGATAAATAAGAACATTTTAATGAAGTTCACAAGAATTACTCTGTCGAAGGAAAGAATGTTAACTGAAAGACAAGTTGAATGAAGTTTAACATTTTAACATCTGAAGAGCGTTTTTCCAAAACTCAGTAAATGCACTTTAGTTGAAAAATGAGTTGATGGTGTATTCAAACATGCAATTCTATGTTAATTAATTCAAAATCTAAATGAGCTTGAAATCTTAACTCTTTCAAAGTTTACGTCATTTAACAGTAAACAAAAATATATGTGTGAAGAGCAATTATCTTAATGTTATTTCCCTTTATTTAAAAATAATTCAGAGACTACATTCAGAGTTTTAGAAAAACGCTCTTCATTAAAATTTATCAAATGAACAGATATAGCACTGAGCGAATTAATAACATTACATGAACATGGCTGTTCACTATAGTAAGTTTCAAACTTTCCCTCTATAAATAACATTTGAAAGCTTGAAACAACGATGGGATCTTTACCACTGTAAGAACTGCATTAATTCTGCATGCTGAATGCCACTAAGGATGAATACAGTACAGATGCAGTCATGGTGGTAACAAAGATCCCACAGTTCATGCTCAAGCTCTCTACTTGCGACTGTTTCAACTAAGAACAACACTATATGAGTATGTGTGATTCTCAACAGAAATTGTTTAATACAGATTCCGCCAAAGGGTTGCAACATTTTCTTCAGTTGTCTCTTACTGCTTTCCTATGTGTCCCTCTCTATCTTTTAATTTTCAGACTATCACATTTATCAACAGTGTGTCAGGTCTGAACATTTGTTATGTAAACAGAGCACAGCAGTAAAATATACTATGACAATCAGTATGACATTTTAAATTTACAGCCATAATCATTGAGCAACAGGGACATTAAAAATCTCACTTATAAATATCATATTATTCATAAAATAAGCATGTATACATTACACAATTCTTAGTGATTCTTCAGCTTGCTACACTTGTATCTTTCACATATAATTTAAAAGTTGCACTAAAATCACTGAACAAGAAGGACATTAAAAACTGAAAAGTGATTAATCTCATAGTAAGTACAGTGCCTGTTGTTAAGTACCAAGGCTAATAAATAAGACAACAACTTGTGCAAATGCAGAAAACAAAAGCTCTGATACTTGCACATCATTCTGCCATGACACTGTGTTACAACATGTCACCATCACATTACAAGAAAAAAAAGAAAAGCACAAAAGTAAGAAGAGGGTAAAGCTGAGCAGGACAGGAGGTGCGAAAGTAGAGATCTTGGATTCAGAATGCATTCTGCCTGTCCAACCTATGCTATACAGAAAATGGATATTTGCCCAGCTGTTTGGCAAACTATACGGGATCAGAAACAATCTCCTGCGCACTATCCTATGTGGGAACCAGGCTGGATGGAATATTTAGCATGGTTGAATTTGTCGACTGCCGAATTCGAAGAGTGAAAAAGTAGTCTTAAGTAATAAAATGACCACCTTGCAGTCCGAATGTTGAGCCTTTCAACCAAATTCAGCACACAGCTCTGGTCCTTGTTTTTACAGTAGCAACAAAACTGGAGGCTATCCAATACTTTCTGCTGCCAGTATATAGCAAATAATGTCTGGAGCCTTGCTTGTAAGCAGAATAAGCCAGTATAAACATAAGACATAATGACACTGAATATAAGTCTCGGTCAAGGCCAAAAGAAAAATAGACTGTTCAGTAAACAGACTTAATGTCAAGTCCAAACTGAATGTCATGGTTTACATCTTAATACTGTAATATTGTTCATTGATTTGTCAGATTAATATCACTTCTCACACAGTGATGGTAAAATTCATTGTCATAATGCATTCAATATGTTTGATGTCCGACCATTACTCCTAACAAATCACATTCTGAATATATATTGCTCACTTACCATCCCCCATCAAATATCCCTTCCACACCATTTTTCACCCCCATACCACCACCTCAACCCCTCACACAAATTCAGACTACTTCCCCATTCCACACCCCAACTTAATATGGCCTCCTTCCTTTTCAGTTTATAGCATCTCCCACCACCCAAATCATCTGCTGGTCCATTCCAAGCAACATTTGTCTTGTCCTCTCTAACAATTTCCCTTTGGATTTGTTGCTTTGGAGCAAAATAACAACAAATACAGTCAAACCTTGTCTGGTGACTATCTGTACATTGCAATCTCTTTGCATGGTGACCAGGTTTCAGGGACATCTCTTCATATTTCTTGCAGGTCAAATCAACTGCCTAATGCAACTGCCCTTTCACAAGCCCTAAATATTCCAAAACATAAAGATAAACCTTGAACAAGATGATTGCCAGTTGGTTGACCTGAAACCCTATGAGGGTTATCAAGAACTTCTCTGTCAACTTCAGGGTTCAAGGAGTTTTCTTCCTAGTTTTAACGTATATGATTTTTTAAATGTGCTGTAACAGCCCCAAACGTGTGACCATGGCTAACCACATCTGAAAGTTTGCAACCACGAGGAAACTGCTTTCTCTACATATCGATATAAAATAATAAACCTACATGAGGAGATCACCAGTCTAAGGTGATTCTTTTTAGAAGAAATGAAAGAGAGTTGCCATAACATGAAAGCTGACAATCATACCAAACAACAAAAGTTGTAGCTTAGTCTTCACAGTAACTGACAAGACAAGTTCAGTGGAATGGCCCTGCACTGGATCATTCATCTTGCTACTAGAGCTGGCACTGGCGAGAGGATTTAAAAGCAGACTGAACCTTAAAGTGCAGCTGTAAATTATTTCAACCCTGATGCTGTCAACTACGAAAACAAATCAACATCCTCAGTATGGGCTGATAGATTTTCTTGTAAGTACTTCATGATGTCATCTTCACCCAGGTTGTCTGCGCTCCCTGCGTCTGATGCAGACGATGCTGCACCTGACACATTAGGTTTCACTGCTGAGGAATTCTCTGATTTGCTTTTCTGACCAGTTCCAGTTGACCTAGGAGCAGGTTTTGGCTTGGATGGAGGGACAGGTTTGGATGGCACTGTTTGGGCTGGCTGGTTGGAATCTTTTGGCTTTGGTTTGCTGGGAATGCTTGGTCTCATGGCAGGCTTTGGCTTAGATGGAAGAACTGGCTTAGTTGAAGTTGCTGTTTCTGTTGCCGCTGCTGGTGAAGATGCTGATGATGAAGATGACTTCTGCTCCTCTTGAGGCTGTTTTTTCTTCTTGCCAACATCAACAGTCATCAGTTTATCTAAGTCATCTTCAATCCTAGTCAGAATAGAGGAATGGCAGAAATGAACAAGCATAATCAGGTGAGTGAACTTTTATGTTTCATAGTGTAGGGAGTACAGATGAAATGCATACAGATGCGATAGAACATAGAAGAAAGGCACTTGGGAAGTAGAAATGGGGAAAGGAATGATATATGAATAAGCAGGGTGGATACTGAGGGAGCCACTTCTCTCTTTGCTAGGTTCTTTTTTTTTTTTTCAATTTTTTTTTCTCTTTTCACTGAACAGGAAAGACATAGCAGCTCATGTCATACGATCTATCATTACAAAACCAACATGCCCTACCCTTGTTACATGTACAGTCAATTCTGCTTAATCACCTTCTGCTTAACTGCAACTTGTGCTTAATCACAACATTTCTCAGGAATAAGAATTTTTTTCTCTATAAAAGTCACTGACTGAATAATTGCAACTTCCTCCTGATAATCGCAACTTCACAATGACCATAAATACAAAGATGGGCGGTGGATGTGTTGATGTTGGCAAATAAATATTCATAGATCATTGAAAATGTGTGACAGACAGGAGGCAAAGGACTTACGAGGGGGTACCCAAAAGTTCCCGGAATTGTGCTGTAATTCCGAAAATACTTGACAGATTAAACTTAAATTTTCGTCTCATAAACTTTAAAGTCTTGTAAATAAAATGCACTCAAGCATAATTTTTTTTCATGAATGAGTTCCTTGTGTTTGCTCTTATTTAAGGGGCTGTTGATGAGAACGTGCGATTTTCGACTGAGCTGATTTTGACGAAAAAATGGCGGACTTGAAAGAGCAGCGCAGTAATGTGAAATTCTGTTTTCTCCTCGGAAAAACTGCAGCTGAGGCTATGACAATGTTAAACAGAGCCTACAATGATCAAGCCATGAAAAAATCTCAAGTTTATGAATGGTACGCGCGATTCAAAAGTGGGGACATGACAACTGACGATGCACCGCGTTCTGGCAGACCTTCAACCGCTCGGACTGATCAAAACATTCAGAAAATTAAAGAAGCCATAGACTAAGATCGTCGACGAACAATTGATGAGCTTGTTCAAGTTACTGGCGTTTCATGGAGCTCAGTACAACGTGTTTTAACTGACGATTTGGGCATGAGGCGCATCTCTGCAAAATTCGTTCCCCGTCTTCTCACCGAAGTGCAGAAAGAAAATCGTGTCACTTGTTGTCAAAACATGAAGGAGCAGCTTGAACAGGATCCAGACTTTCTATCAACAATTATCACTGGTTATGAGACATGGATTTATGGCTATGATCCTGAAACAAAGCAGCAGTCAAGTCAGTGGAAGTCACCAGCATCTCCGAGACCCAAGAAAGCACGTCAAGTCAAGTCCAACATCAAGACCATGTTGATCCTGTTTTTTGACACTGAGGGAGTTGTTCACATGGAGTACGTTCCACAAGGACAGACTGTAAACCAGTGGTTCTACATCAAAATGCTGAGACGTCTACGAGAAAGCATCAGGCGCAAACGTCCTGACAAGTGGCGCACCAAGAAATGGCTTTTGCATCAGGACAATGCCCCCGCTCACAATGCTTTGTCAGTCAGGCAGTTCTGCGCCAAAAACAACATGGTTGTTGCTTCCCACCCTCCATGCTCACCAGATCTTGCTCCATGTGACTTTTTTTTGTTCCCCAAAATGAAATTAAAGCTGAAAGGGATGAGATTTGAGGGGATTGAGCAAATCCAGGAAGCAAGGGAAAAAGAATCCCTACAGGACGTCACTTTGGATGACTACCGGAATTGCTTCCAGGGCTGGTCCAAACGTTGGGACAGGTGCATTGAGTCTCATGGAGAGTACTTTGAAGGCAGAGCTGCCAACCTCCAAAACTGGATTTTCATATTCCAGGTATCAAAAATTCATATTCTGACCCTGATTTTCATACTCACACCGGTGCAGGAAAATAATCTCGCGAAATTTAAATGAATGTCTCCTTTTAGCTGTTTAGTCATACTTTTAGGCTTGTAGATAGCTACTATTTTCGTATCCCACTAAAAAGCTTTTCTTCAGCTTTAAACTGAGGTAATGGGAGTCACTCACTGTGGTAAAATAATATACTTGACTATCAACAGCTCTTTCTAAATCCTTTTCATATTCCTATAATCTAAGTGCTATTTTGATTAGGTGAATTCTTGCTTTTAACTAAAAAAAAATCCCCCTTCCTTTAAAATTAAAAAAAAGAAACCAAAAACTGATAAGATATGTAAGATACGGGCAATAATAACACAAAAACACCCTCATTTAGTAAGACAAATTTATACAAAAGAAACTTGTTCATCACATAATTGCTGCTAAGCTTGAAATTCAAGACCATCAGAGGGCAGACTGTAGCACTTTACCATGACCACTAGGAAAATTAAATCATTTATATCCTGCTAAATTTTTTTCCAGAATGTCACCAGAGACCTTGAACTGCATTAATAGCAGAAATTGTACCCAAGGCAAGTGTAAAATGCTCACATTCATATCTTAAATTGCTCTCAGTCTCAGATTTAAGCATGTCATCTGCTGGTAGAGTAGGAAAGAGAAATCCATCTAGTCTAGAGTTAGCCCTAAACTTTCCCAACTGGGGCTTTGAAAGCGGCTCTGTCAGGCCTACTAGATCTAGTCTAGTACAGTAGTGCAGTAAAGGTCATTAACCTTGGCCCTAAAGCCAACACTATTATAGTAGTACACTATGCTCATCCCAAATGTAGGTCATCTAATGCCCTGAGGGCCTACAGTATACACTCACAACAGACCAAATAAAACAGCATTATAATAACTGTGTAGGTACTCGGGGTATGGCACAATGGCAATGCATACGCATGACGGGATTCGTCGGGCATCAAAGTAAAGCCCCAAACGTTGCAAGGTTATCTGGAGATGGGTTGAACAATAGCACAAAGCCTCCTGTGATGACTGGTATCTATGTAAGAGACTTCTAGTTTCAACTAAACTTCTTCTGGATCTAGCAATTCTGGTATGCGGCCGGCAAATAGGCCTAGCATACACGCGAAACGGTGCCGGCGAAAGCGAAACTAAGAAACGCGCGTCAGCATCGATACTGCTGTGTACTCTACGGCAAAACGGAATGCCAGTACTGTACTGTACTCTACGATTTTCAATCGTTTGTTGTGAGACTCGAGTACTTGTACTCATGACGATGATTTTCAGTGCAAGAAAGCTCTTTAAGCGCCCGACTTCGTTGCGGAAGTCATTCACGGTATTCTTTTTCATACTGACAGTCGATTTTCGTATTTTCAAGAGTATGATTCGTATTTTCGTACTGAGGTCAGATTTTCGTATGAAATACGAAAATTTCGTACTGGTTGGCAGCTCTGTGAAGGGGACTAAAGTTTGAAATGTCTAGCATGAAAAATAAATTTTTTACAACACAATTCTGGGAACTTTTGGGTACCCCCTCGTAGTTGACTTAGTGATCAAAAGTTTCAATGAATGACCAATAAAGCTGTCACAAGTGTGACAAGGTCCCTCCCCTATATATTCTGTCGCATACAAGGGAATTGTGAGGTGGCCTAAGCAAACACCATAATGTATGTGGTTACAGTAAACTTTTATGAGTGTTTTGTGTAATCAGGGAACATGGTGTATAAAAGTAAAAATGTAATCTCTCCTCCCTTACAGGAAATGACTGAAAACAACAGTGCTGCTTACCTGCAGGTCTACTCAGTGGTGACCTTTCTCATATTCCTGAGTTGCAGCTAAGGGGGGTCAGCTGTGGGAACATTCATTTGAAGGGGCATTCAAACAATGATAATACACTGATCGTGGCAGGAAGCTAATGCTCAGTGACAGTCACTCAAGAGTGACAAGCGTTTACAACGAAAGGCTTATAGATCTCCAATTATCCACATTACAAACAAACAATTACATGGTGCCACTGATTGATCAGAAACTCACTGGAATAAGTCCGAGCTGTCCTCATCATCCTCTTCCACAAGTGTAACTTTCTCTGTCTTTTTGATGATAGCATCAGGAATGAAGCCGAAGTCTTTCTCATCATCTTCTGTAAGTTCCCGTTTCATATCCTGCTCTTCAAACATGCTCACATGAACTGAAATTAAATAAAATATGAATTATGTCTCACTGGTTGGGGGACAGTGCCATCACAGGTTTAGTGAAGTTCAAAGTCATGTATCTAGCTACAGTTTGTGAATGACCTGAAAATGGCCTGAGTCATTTTTCATGCTCCTGAGAAAACATGGGCATGACATTTTAATGATAATGCAAAAGGCAGCTTATGTGTCTTTTTGCAGATGCAATTTTGGTGGGAAAATGTTGGCTCACTGTAATTTTTTTAACATTTTAACATGGGCCTTGATCTCATTCTTGTGCCTTGTTGTGCAACTTGGGTGCAACTTGTTTTAGATCTGACATAGAAGAATGCATGCCAATGTGCATAATGGTGCATCTATTATGATGATGTACATGTATTTCCCTTGGCACATGACCATAGGGAAGTACAGTGGAACCCGCTTAAGCGGGACGGCTCCATTCCCAACGAATCGTCCCTTTCAAGCGGGCCTCCCGCTTAGGCGAACTATCCATTATAAAGTGATTTCTTAGATAGTGCGTTCCATTCAAGTAAGGGATCGAATTTACATGATCGTAAACACCGGCAAAGATAAGAGTCACACTTCTCGCTCCACATCTGGCCAGGGTGCGACGTGAGCGGCGTGTGTCAAAAAGCCTTTATGCAACACGAATGATGGTCATGTATATGTGAACGACACCCCGGCCGAGTGTTGTGCAATAGACCAGGTAAAGCTTGTAAATGTCAATCATTACCCAAGCTGAAGAAAGGATAAAGTGTGGCTGACAGGGGCGGGGCTTACTTAATCTTGATCCGTTGATGCTTGCGCGGGTTAAATGACTAGCGGCTAGGATGTTCGCTCTGATTCTTCCATGCGTGAACCAAAGGGTCAACAGTCTGACAGGAGGCTATGGGGAGGTAGTGTCTCTCACTTCTCACATAATGTAAAGGGGGGCAATTGGGATAGTTGGTACAAACTTCTTTGTAGCTCTCAGGTTTTCAGCTGATGGGCAAAGGTAAACAAGCACTGAGACACAGCACGACAGTGACAATTTGCAGCATTCCTGTCAAAACAGTGTGTATATTACGGAGATCTGGCTCCAAGTCGTCTAGCTTAAGCGGGTTGCCGTCCCGCTCATATGTATACATTTAAATAGTAAAAATTCCGTTCCCGGGGCATTTGTCTCCCTTAAGCAGGTGTCCTGCTTACGCATGTCCCGCTTAAGTGGGTTCCACTGTACTTTATACACCTCATTAGACCTGATTTCAATACCTGAATCCTCTCCAGCTCCAAACATTCCCTCTTCACCCACAGTGTCATCTTCGCCAAAGAGATCAGATTCACCCTCACCCTGGTCATTGGTGTCGTCGTTAAAGAAATCCACACTGGGTCTGAAGATAAATTCACATTAAACAATTAAAATTTCAGGCGGAGCAATTCAACATGAATGTGCACTGACTCTCATCTGAATTCTGAAGCAATAAAATAATCTCAGTAGAAGAATCTTTCTAGAATCTGACATGTATCCCTGTAGCATAGCTGCCACTTTCCTTAGTGCTGCAATAAATAAATAATAAATAAATAAATACGATTTTATTTACCCCGTAGGGAAATTGTTTTACAATGTCATACAATGTTAAACATCTCATTCATAATACAAACACATATAACAATACACATCATACATGTAAATACATAACATTACAAATGAAATGCATAACAAAGTCATTGCTGGTTGCCAGCGGTGCAGCGTCCTGGTCCCCCCAGCTCTAAAGCCAGGTACTCATTTACACCTGAGTCGAGTGAGGAAATGGATGCGAAGTGTCTTTCCCAAGGACACTTCAACGTAAACCGCCCAGCTCGCGAGTCAAACACATAAACCTTAGACTTGAAAGTCTTCAGTTTCTGAGTACAACTCACAAACCACACGGCTACGCTGCCTCCCAATAGATTCTATCTAAGTGATTCTATCCACAAGCAGTCCCCAGTACAGCTTTGTAAAAAAAAAAAAACAACTGTTGGCTAATGGACCACAATTAGTTCACCAGGTCTTTGTAATAACATTATGTCTTCATATATAATAAGAACATTTTTAATAATTCCCTGTTCCTTTCCACCTTCTCCTTCAATGCACACTTGTGGGCTACTCCACGGTGTACAATGTCGGACCATTCATCTTTGTAACTTGAGATGTTATGTTGGTATACTTTGCATGCATATGATGAAAAAGCGAATTTTGCCCACTGAGTTCAGAAATTGGATTTCTGCCTCAAAATCATATTTATTCAGATTTTATTGGAGTGTATGGCAGCTTTGCTTTTGTCAACACTCGTCATAAAAATAACTCAAAAGTCTACAACACACTGCTATATCAAAGTTGGGAACACGGTATCTAAGCATGAGGCCACTCCACATTACACACCTTTTACAAACTTCAAAGTGTTAAGGCTACATGATACTCATTTCAAGTCATTTGTAATATACTGCCTTTCAAGTACAAGCCATCTTTCAAACCACTACCAAAGATTGGAGAACACAGCCAAATACACCAATCATTTTCCTGTATTTATGTGAGGCTTACACAATCCAGATAGAAAGTGTTTTCACCAGTTTTTGAACCAGCTCTCTCCAATTCTCATCTGAACACACATGCACAAACCCAATCACCAAAAAAACAACAAAACAATGAAAATACAATCAAGTTCACTTAATTTAACTCCAGAGGAGCACAGAGAAAACTGCGTTTAACAGGAATAAACAGATGTTATCCAGTCAATTTAATAAAGAAGATATAATATTATATGTATTCTGTTAGCTGAAAATGGTGTGATTAAGTAGATGCTGCAATTGAGAAAAATGTGATTAAAGCTGTGCCATTCAATCTTTACCGCCAAAAGGCAAGACCTGTCTACAAATGGTAATGAACACCCAAATAGAAGTATTTATATTAATTTTCTATCTTGTAACATTTAGTGGGACAGTAAGCTAGCATTCTGCAAAGTTTCCATCTAGTATGAAATATTTCACTTGTGAAATTTGAAAAATAGTGCTCCAGTGTGAAGTGTGTCCACTGTGAAGTGTGCTCTTGAAATCAAACTAGTGAAGTGTCCCATCCTGTCTCTCTTCTCCTTTTTGTATCACTGGTAGGCCTTTAAGTGGAGTCATCTATTCAGCACACAACCAATCCATGAAAGTGTTATAACAACATTCTTACTCACTCTTCTGCCTCAGCACCCTCCTCTGGTTGTGCCTCATCAGAAGGAGCTGCAGTGCCCTCCAGTGATTCCCCAAGACTGAATTTCTTAGCTCTTGCTGGATCAACACCTGTGGTGAAAATAATAGGATGCTAAAATTCCAAGGGCTCATTTTGCTGAAGCTACCACACCTGATATGAATCACTGCTGTTTTATTGAAGAAAAACTGCCTATCTGTGAGTCTGACTCTCTTTCTCATTAATAAAATGCATCGGAAGAATATAAGCTAATTCAAAGATTCTACTTTTAAGCAGCTAAATTCAGTTGAGAGCAACAAAAATAGCAAAACTACATAAGAAACTTTGATGACCAACACTATGTTACACCCATTCGAAATTTGCCTGAGTCATTTTGAGGCTTGTAGAAACTGAGTGCTCTCAACCTGCTGCTCAAAACAAAAGAATGTGGCAGATGTGGTTTAGCTTGTAATTGGGATATAATAACAAGTCAAAACCCTACATTGTTTTAAAAGGAAAAGGAAAATAAAGGGAAGGTCATAATAATATAAACAACTCAAATCATCAAAAAACATGACTTTGGCAACAATGGAATGAGTGTAACAACTAATTAAGCCTTAAGCGATTAAATAGCTATTCCATAATTGGACTGAAAGCGCTAAAAATCTGGCTGTTGTGGCATGGTACAACTGCCTTACTCATGTATATGTCTTTGCATGAAAAGCTAGTGGCTTCATAGCTGATGTGTAGGTGAAATTGTCTTGCTCAGTGTTAATAGGTTATCATGTGGATATTATCAGCAATGATTGCATGTATCATCACCAACATGAAGTCTGAATGTTTACGATTTGCATAAAGTAACTGTATGGATTATCTAGGACAGGCAGAGGTGTAATATGTTGATAGATGCTTGCAAGACTGTTTGATTTGTAGGATACACATGAATTATGAGGATACACTTCTGGTCAGGTTCCTTCTCTTGTCAACATATTCCAATTAGGGAAACACAGAAATAACAGTAAAACTGTGATCACTCCCTTACCACTGAGTTCTGCTGTATTTTGTTTATATTGCTGATGACATATAAACTGAAAAAGATGTCACACTTGCAATGCTTAACCCTTTATTTACTAGATCGCCTGCCATCACCCACCCATGAATTTTACTGCATCACCAGTTACTGACCATGTATTTTTCTGATCATTCATTCTTCTGGATAATATTGATTTTTTTGTAATGTTTTTGTCAAGTTTGACGGAGTTGTGTTCCTTGATGTGATATTTGGAATAAAGCATAATGTGCCAAGGCTGGTGATTAAAGGATTAAAACAAGTGTTTTATTTCATTTAAACCAGTGACAGACGAACAAAATAACAACACTTACAAACCGTGATAGATAAAAGACTAGGTTTGTCATAATGTCTTGAACAAAGTTTAGCCAAAACTTCTAGTCTAACACACCATGAATGACCCAAAAAATTCAAAACTAACCTAGGAACTCCAGCAAAGGAGCAGAAGTTGCAAGTCTGGCTACAGATGCCATATGCTTCATGAGATGATCCAGGCTGTTCCGTCTCTCTCGTAGTACCGTGTCATTAACAATAATGGCCTTCTTGTTAAGAGGTGGGATAGCTGTTGTTGGGTAGGCTTCTGTGATTTTAATTCTCAACTCTTCAAACTCGTTCCACTTTTTCCCCACCTAAGAATGGAATTCAATTACAAATATGTGAGAATTATAGATGAATACTTGGTTCATACATGTTGAACATGGACGTTAGGTGCTTAGGATCTGCAAATTAAATTGTGGCAGAGTTAGAGTCCTTGCAGTGTATGGATTAGCATATTTTAATACCATAAAAAATCCAGTCGCTTTTTCTCAAAGGATAAACAGTAAAATGGAAGAAAGTTAAGTTGATAGCTCTAAAGGGGTATTTACTATCAAATTAGCGTGCCAACCTATTGGTTTGCAGGTAATACTCATGTTTAGGGCAGGGTTTGATCTCTAATAGGGGCAAAATATTTTCTAGTGTTAGATTAATTGGCCTTTCTCTCCTCAGACGATCTTCCATGAAAATTTGGGAAAAACCCTCAGTGGCATACTTTCCCGATAACATCACTGCTGGCTGACATTCCTCCCTCTTAATGATAGTGGACACAGTATGTCTTACTAACTGGTTACATTTACAAACTACAACTTCTCTTGAAGTTTACCAGGTTCTGTTGTACTTACACTATACTGCACAACATCTGACTCCTTGTGACTAGGGGTTTTGAAGCAGGCCAGGTTGGACACCAACACCACCTGATAATGGACGGTTGAGGTCATCATACCTTTCACCTCACTGTATGAGGGAACGAAGAGATCAAGGCCAGTTTCCTTGTTCTTGAGTTGCCTGCAAAGATGACAAACATTCAAAGTAAGGAATCAGTTTTGACGCTTTTATATAAAAAATAAAAAAAAAGAGATGTCTTTCCATTCATTCACTGCATTAAGTCATACTCTATATCGATGGTGTCGGGCACAAACCGTATAAGCCCGAGATCGGGGCCCAGCCGGTTTTTTTTTTGATCTATAGCTGAAGCATACCATTGGACATCATGTCTATAAATATTTCTGCAAAGAAATCACTAGAACTATAAGAAATATTAAAATTATCAAACCGTCTAACTCTGCCAGCTCTCTCTGTTATTGGCTCAAACCATCTAAGTTGGGGGATTTCTTTGGCCTTGTAGTGGAGTCTCTTTCAGCGCAGGGAAAAACTACATTTCTTATGACACATAAATGTTTTTGTCCAAACCATGTGATAATACATTAAAAGAGTTAACAGGCTATGTGGGTGTATATTTTTTGTGCATTTTGAGTAGCCTTGTTTAGAAAATTTAGTCAAAATTTTTTGTGCAACCGAGTTAGGCGTTTTGTGCAATGTTAACTATAGAGAGGAGCAACTGTTGTTTGCTAATGGAAATGAGTTGGACGTTTTGTGCCCAGAGTTGGACATTTTGTGCCCAGAGATAGACGTTTTAATGATTCTACCCAGAAATTGAATGCGGCCACATTTTGATTAATCTAGAAATTTTAGTCGTTGTTTACAGAGCCATGAATCAGATTTTAGCAGTTACAAAAGATTTGGAAAGCCATGAGGGCAACATGTGAATTTTTGATAAATCCCAAAATTTTAGTCAAGTTAAACCTGGAGTTGTCGAAGCAGACACTTCAACTGATAGCGTAAAGTGTAGCTTCTGGATGTTTACAAAGGCTCAAAAGGCTGATATAGCTAACATTTTTTTGTAAACCTAAATGTATTAACCCGAGTCTTGCCAGAATTGTCATTAGCGGAGTCATGAACTGAGATTGCTAAGTATGGGTCCTAATGATCTTCATAGGATTAGAATATTGATAATACAATACATTGATAACCTTAGGTTATTAATCACAATCTAGGGATACCCAGACTTGTCGGTACAGTATATTGTAAAGTGTAGCTTCTGGAGGTTTCCAAAGCATCTGAAAATTGATAAAGGGAGCATTTTTCAGGAACAACAAAAAAATATCATCCCCAATCTTGCCAGACTTGTCGTTAGCGGAGTCACACATGTGGATTCCAGGACTTTGCGTAGGATTGGAATATTGAAAACTGCAGCATTTCGTAACCTTCAAAATGTTATTTGCAGTCTACATCTATCCTGTGTTGTCAGTACAGAATCTTGAATTGATATTGTAACTTGTAGCTTCTGGGGTTTTACGAACGATCTAAAATAGATAAAGCTAACACTTTTTACAAGCCCAAAAAAAATATTAACCCCAGTCTTGCCAGACGTCATTAGCGAAGTCATAAACCGAGATTATGAAATATGGATTCTAGGGCTTTATGTAGAATTGGAAAATGTTATTCGCAGTCAACATCTACCAAGAGTTGTTGGTACGGAATCTCGAATTGATATTGTAAATTGTAGCTTCTGGGGTTTTACAAAGGATCTCAAATTTGATAAAACAAACAGTTATTATTCAGCCCCAAAAATATTAACCCCAGTCTTGCCAGACTTGTCGTTAGCGGAGTCATAAACTGAGATTGTGAAGTGTGGATTCTAGAGCTTTACGTAGGATTAAAATACTGATAAATGCAACATTTTGATAAACCTTGAAATGTTAATTGCAATCAACATCTACCCAGGGTTGTCGGTACGGAATCTTGAATTGATATTGCAAACTGTAGCTTTCTAGGGCTTTACGAATGATCTGAAAGTTAATTAAGCGAACACTTTTTACAAGCCAAAGAAAAATATTAACCCCAGTCTTGCCAGACTTGTCTTTAAAAAAAGTAATGAACTGAGACTGTGAAGTGTGGATTCTAGGGTTTTAAGTAATATTGAAATATTGATAACTGCAACATTTTGATAAACCTCAATGTAACATTTGTGATGCTTGTTGTTTGTTTGGGCTAGTGCCCCCACCCCCCCCTCCCCCTTGCTACACAGTCCTGGACCTTGGCTCCGGTCCTTCATGATTCGAGAATGTTGCAGTTAGTAGCGGCTGACCTTGTTGGGATCAGTTGGTTTTTTTTCTCTCCTTTAACTAGGGCGGCAGTGCGTCCCGCCTGCTAGTATTGAGACTGCCTAGTGTCAAGGTCAGCTCGACTGTATAGTGCTTTGAGTAAACGCAGTATTAGCCTTCCGAAGGTTCGGGTGGGATGCTTTGAGTGAACACAGTATTAGCCTTCCCGAGGGTTCGAGTGGGGCCGCGATCGGAATGTTTTGATTCTAATTAGTCTAGAAGTTGCTGTTCGTACCTTCTAGACTAGCATGTTTGTTTGGGCGCATCATATGATGATGACGTCATTTATTCCAGAATTTCTACTGAAATTATTATAAAAGGCACGAGACTGAGAGAGTTGGGAGAGTTGGCTGTTATGGTCTGTGCATTGTGAATTATTTGCTGGTTACACCTTGTTACCAATAAAGAAGTATTCTGTTTCCTGCACAGCGAACTTGGTTTGTGAATTGAAGTAGCAACGTCAGTGGCGTTTCTAAGGAGAAGCTATCATATTCAGTGCCTCTTCACTACACGCCAATACTGACTGACACTTGCTCGCTACACTCAAAATGTTATTCGCAATCTACATCTCTCCAGAGTTGTCTACGGAGACTCGAACTGATATTGTAAATTGTAGCCTCTGGGGTTTACGAAGGATCCAAGAGTTGAAATATCTAACATTTTTTTATAAAGCCAAAAAGTATTAACCCCTATCTAAAATATGATCATGGCAACATTTTAATACATTAAGAAATGTTAACCATAGACTAGCCAGAATTGTCATTCAACCATGAACTGAAATTGTCAACCCCAGACTTTGTGTTAGCAGGGCAATGAATAAAGTCGATTATAAAGAATGGGTTGTAGAGTTTAGATCTACCCAGAGTTGTCATTAAGATTTTAGAATCTTCAATCACTCAACCAATGAAGGCAATTATGACTATACGATGTAATTTTGGTGATTAGTGTTTCTGTAATGATTTCTACATTAACAGCAGTTGTAACTAAATGGGTACGTCTTACTTTCTGATAAAGCCCTGAAAGCACAAACCGCTTAAGTTTAGGCAGTGGGAACTAAACGTCGAAGTCATCCCATAGAACTGCCTCTGGCATCGGCTCAAACCATCCAACTCGGCAGACGGCGCAAAACGGCTAACTGGGTTTTAATTTTGAGCAGCACAAACCGTCTATGTCCGATTACAAATAAACCATTTATAAACTTATTATTTTTTTTACATAGTATTGGTGTTGAAGATAATTTCTTTCATTTATATGCCTTTGGATCAAATGAAAAACACCTTTCTAATCAAGTAATCAGTTTTTACTTTCTCCTGTAAAATTTACTTTTTTAGACTTAGACGATTGTGCCCGACACCATCGATATGCAGAATGGGAAATAACCTCATAAAATCTACATGAAATATTATCTGAGTCACTTTCATTTGCAGTGAACTGATAACAAAATTCTGAGGAATGAAATTTACTTCTCAGACATCAAAGACCAGTTTCAGGCCTCAACAACTTGTACAACATTTGCATCTGCAGGTACACATGTTAGGCTGTTAGGCTAACCAGTCCCATTGTGTCCATCAGTTGGAATTAGAAAAGATCAGCCTTCCAACTGACTGATCATACTAGAGTTAGAGTCCTGTTATGTGGACTGGGTCTATGGGGGTCGGTTACTGGGTTGTCTCAGGCGGGTCATTCAACATTTTCTTGAAGGAACTGTTGTAATTAATGCGTCGATGTAGCATAATAAGTATTCATTAGTCAGAATCAGATCCTGGTGGTGTCGCACCACAGAGCAAGGATCATATAATAAAACACATTGTGGCTCCATAAGATTCCAGTAAAATGTCCCAATAATATCGGCATAATCCTGGAATAGCACCGATTCGGTATCGATATTGAACTGCGATTCGGTATCGATATTGAACTGCGCTTCATTTAGTCTCATGCCTATATATACTCATGGAACAGCACCGCCGATACCAAATATAAATGGTATCGACTAAATCGGTGCTATTCCAGGATTATACCATAATATCAACAACCCCCGAAATAAAAACATATGGACGTGACACACATTTTCGGCAGTCACCCATTTTCGTCAACACTTTTGTTTTGTGAGTAGCTTCCCTTGAGCTTCCGCTAGGAGGCGGTCGGTACTTGTTTCGTACTTAAGAGTGTTTTCTGACTCTGCAGAGCAATGATGTTGCGTATCAAACTGAACATGCTAAGAGTTTGAAGAACAGAAAATTTAGGTAGTGGTTTTAATAGACTTTTAGTTAATACTTTTTTATCTCGATTTAACGGACTATTTTCGAGCACTTATCTTATTAATTTTTTTTTTTTTTACATCAGCATCGTTTGTTAGGGTCTCTCTTGTCGCCGTGATGCCATATCGGGAATTCCCGATAACTGCAAACATCATTTAGGGCGTCTTCAAGTCACTATGTTGCTTAGGTCCTTTTTTT
>JAWQUT010000045.1:1107122-1167988 GCA_033807755.1 Ellobium chinense | reverse complement strand
AGAATCAGATCCTGGTGGTGTCGCACCACAGAGCAAGGATCATATAATAAAACACATTGTGGCTCCATAAGATTCCAGTAAAATGTCCCAATAATATCGGCATAATCCTGGAATAGCACCGATTCGGTATCGATATTGAACTGCGATTCGGTATCGATATTGAACTGCGCTTCATTTAGTCTCATGCCTATATAACTCATGGAACAGCACCGCCGATACCAAATATAAATGGTATCGACTAAATCGGTGCTATTCCAGGATTATACCATAATATCAACAACCCCCGAAATAAAAACATACTAAAGAGGGATTATTTTAATGGGACAGGATGAATTTCATTTGGATGTTTACCTCTAATCCTACCCCTACCCCTACCCTTACCCCTAACCCTACCCCTACCCCTGACCCTAACGGGTTGTTGCCTGCGGAAATCTTGCCCTTACCTGGATGCAAGCGTGGCCCGAGGCATATTGCTGGTCGGATTCTCTGTAAACAGCAAACACTATCGCTTTTGTTTGGACACGCCCACTTTGGAACTTGGCTTATTTCGTTTCGATACCTCTGAGTGAGTGTAATTTTGGATAGTTGCCGCAGAGGTCTAAAAGTGTACCTTTCAGAACCTACAGAACAATATATTTGTGGAAAGACCTCTTGTCTCCCAGGCACTCCCCCCGGTTAATTCTCTATAGATAACATATTTTCTGCATACAGCAGTAACTGAATTTTGGCTGAGCTGCAAATTACAGTCACATGTTTTGTTTTTGTGTTAATAATTTATAAATTATACAGCTCTACTTGATAACACAAAATTAAAGTTTGCCAGCTTGACGTTTACAAGTACACCGTAAGGTACATGATATATTATTATTATTTAAATTATACACAGTGAAGAATGGCATCTTGGTGGAAATATATGGAGCTTGGATGGATGTAATCTATGATCGAGAAAGTTTTGACAAAACAAAATAACTCTTCAAAACATTTCTTAAATCGCCGAATATCAGCGGTGCCCTTAAATTTGAGTTTCTCTTGGAGGACCAAAAAATAAAAAAAGTGGTCTTTGCATCATTGTTGAGAGCTTAATCAAGTTGTTGGGAGAAGGCTGAAGATACTACAAATACCTATTGATCAGCTGATTTTTTTTCTCTTATTAATTAGGACCATACTGCTGCGCGTTCAGTTAACTGGGAGGGATAAAATGAGGATGAACAAACGAGGGAAAGAAAAGAACACTTACCGCCATCTCATCTGCCACTCGGGTGTACGGGTGAAGAAACATGAATACATAAATGAAAATTTAGACAGCAAAGCAAGGAAGATTGAGGATTGTGAAATAGAGGGGCAGAAGGGGGAGAGTGAATGAATATATGCGCATTTTTGGCTCCCCACACGATTTAATTTTTCAACCAATGAGCAAGTAGAGTATGATTTGATGCAGCCCATGAAGGCTCCCAAGATGGCGTAAACGCTACCTCGTAGTTAGTGGCCAATTTTACGATACTTAGAGGATATAATTCCACAGTTAGTGAGCATCTACACAGTAAATCAGAGACAATGACATCTTTACATTTTGCTGTTCAGCCTTTGCCAGGGAATGACGACCAGCTAATCGACAAGTATGAGCGTTTTCTTAGGTCACCCATTTTATAAGAAAGTAACGTATTCTCGATAAAAATGGAGACTTCATTCGTCGTTGACCGATCGTCTTGTCTATCTCCATCTGTGTCAAAGATTTAGAGATTGTTTTATATACTGAAGATGAATTCTTTTATTTACCGTTCGTAATAGGAATATACTCTAAAATAGTTATGTTTGTTAGTCCTATTGAAAGTCAATTAAACGTCTACTGAAAATTGTATTGTTGATGATGGTTGGTGTCTCTGTACTCTCTGCTGTGATGTGAGCTGAAATAGAGTCTATAAATAAATGAAAAGTGCATAGTCTAGGTCTTGTTTTAATATCATATTCAAGGGCTGGATTGATACTTTCACTTAATCCTTTCAAAGAGAACATGAGGATAACTTGATTTGTTTTCCTAATAATATTATTTTGTCAAAGCTCGATCAATCTCTGTCTGAAGTTAAAAAAATATGAAGAACTAAACAATAGTTGGTAAATTAACTTATTAAGAAAGGTCCTTTGTTGTATACAGGGTATCAGTCATCACATGAATGTAGATATAGGTGTCGGTGTTCATTTTAATCCTTGAATGACCTTTGAGAATGTGAGAAGTTATTAGAATGGAAGAACAGATTTATGCACCACAAAATACTTTAATATCAAACTTTACTTTTCAGAGCAGCATGTTTGCTAACTGACGGTTGGATTTTAGTAACAAATCTGAATTATGGCATCATGGAATGAAATTTAATGATGAATGCATAGTTGTTTTTTTAATTAATGAATGAACCTTTGATTGTCAGTAATGTCAGGTACTATTACTAGTATTATAGAGTAGGAAATGTTCATCGGAGAAAGAGCCTTTTAAGCCATGCGGTTTAAGTGAATGCATATTATTAATCTTTAGTTAGGCAAACAAATTGAGACAAAAATGAGACTCCTAGGACTATGTATGGTCTGAAGATGATTTAAATTTATATAGAAATTATTTTTGGTCCCAGGTTGCGTGAAGTATCAGAGCGCTTTTCTCGTCATGGATTTACAGCACCGCCTGCTTTGAGTTCTCTCAGAAATATCACCGTCTCAGAATGTGCAGTCGGCCCTAGTCATATTGCTCTCCTGAGAGAGGTAAGCCATGAAATAAAATTGCTGCTTCAGTATTTTCACCAGGTCAGATAAATTTTATTTGAAGGGGAATTTTTTAATTTTCAGGAGGGAATTTAGATTTTTCGTATTGCAAATTTTGGAGTGCAGGAAAGATGGGCAGACTGGTGTGCATTCAATGAAGTTTTTGGCTGNGGGGGGGGGGGGGGGGATGATTTTGAAATTGAAAGGATGAATTGCATGATTGCCAGGTCTCGAGAAAACACTGTTGCCAGCTTCTTTGTTTGCTGCTAGTTGAAATGTCTTGTTTTTAGAAATGTTATGGAAATTCATGCCTGCAAATGACCTGTACTTGATAAGGCTTGTATCTCTTTGACAGTTTTGAGGGAGTATTTTATATCTATTAATTAGTATTATTAATTATATTTTACATTTGCTGGATATAATTTGTCTTTTCTTGTTTGAAACTAAATATTTGCTTGCTTTGTTCATCATACAATGTCCCATTGTTTGAAAAGCATGAAGAGCAGCTATGATGTGGTATTGAAGAGACAAATAAAGATGCCTAGTAAAGCAACCTTTCATGTCTACCCATAGCTGTTCTAGTGTTCAGGACCATCGTGATTTGATGATTGTGTTTTTAGAATTTGTGTAGACTTTGATGTCAAAGAAAATTATAAAAGTAAAGCTCTAATGATTTCAAATGCCATTCTTTTCATTTATATCAGGATGGTAGAGTGTCCAGAGTTCCCTATCATATTGCAACAGACAAGCTGGACCTCAGCAAATCTGACACAAAACCGTAAGTTTCCAAGTGATTTCCATTCATTTTGCTGATCTTATGAAAATGGGTTTACTAGCCTAAAGCCATTCTTAGCTGATCATTGATTTGTTTGGCCGCCTGATTTACAGGGTTGGATTGAGGTGTTGTTCGGAACAAATTACCATTACAGAACAAGTAGGAAAGATATTCTTCCAAAGTGAACCACTGAACTATTCACTGACTTAGACACAATCTGATGCAAAATCTATCTTTGTTGTCATAAATGATAATGCCCTCAGACTATCAAGACTTTAATTAAAATTTTGTTTTTATAAAATTCCTTCAGTTTGCTCAGGGTTTGTAATAGAATCTGAAAATGTGAGCTTGAGCTAACAGAGAGAAGTAGAAAAAAAACTCCCGTACTCAGAAAATGTGGCAACAGATCCTCAGAGAAAGATACCCTCTTCCAGCAAATGTTTTGGCCGTTGACTTCCTGTCACTAGTAAGGAGACTGGGCCAGACTGGGGCATGACTCCCAAGTTGGGTCATGACTCCCAAACAGTAGACTCTGAAAACATGATTTTGAATTTGAGGAAAGGTATGAGAAACAAAAGATAACAAAAGTCAGTAACTCGTATGTTTGGGGTTTCTAAACAGCAGCTTACTCAAGACAAGATCTTGCTATTTTCCTATTTTTTTTGACTGCCCTAAGTTGGTTTCTATATATACTAAAACCGTAGGCTGTTAGTGTTAGCAGGTTGTCATCTCTATCAAAATATTTGATAAATCTCCTACCATTTATGATCATGAAAATTGGGGATGCAAAGAGGAAAAAACTGTTTTGAGGATGATGTATGGGATTGTTATTGTCGACAGGATATTAGCATGGCATTGGTACAGACCCAAAAATGTTTGAAATTGTATGGCAATGAGAAATAACTACCAGCCAGCAGTTGGTCATTTATACCTTATGTTTTGGATTTCCAACAATATGTAAGCCCTCCATCATATGTTTAGTGGCTTAATGACTTATTTTGCATCCCAATTTTTTAAGAACTTGGTATATTGAGTTGGCTCTTCTTGCATTATATTGGTAGCTACTCTCAGTCACACATAATGGGCTGATCTCTCTGTTTCTCAATTCTTCCATTCTTCTTGTACATGACCTCTTCCCACGGCTGTCTGGCACTTTCAGTCTTATCTTTTAATCACTCTCTACCAATTTTCCTCTGTGACTTCACTTCATGCTCATTGCTGACCTTTCTTTCTGAAATTTGTAAACAAGGAAGCCAAGTAAGCTGGAAAAACTTGAGCGCTCCTCCACCACGGCTCGCAGCGGTGGGGTTGTGATGGAAAGTCCAATCGTGCTAGTGTCTGATGCCCTGGGGTCAGCTGCTGCCCAGTCGACTGCCACTGGGTAAATTGTGTTTCTTCCTTTGTACTAAGTGCATGTGACTGTACAGAGATGGCAATTTTTAGAACATTTCCACACCTTGTGAATTTATCAGACTTGTGTGGCTCCTATCCGAGACTTCCAATACATCAGCCTATTTCCCGTTCCCACACTTATTGCGACATTCTCTCATCCTCTGTCACAGAAATCGGCTACCCATTTGCAAAGTGTAGCTGTATAATGCAAGTGCTCATTGGTTGGTATTGACATCTCTGTAGGCCTTCATTACATTCAGAATAGCCAGAATGTACCTACTTCTGAAGCTCATTCTTGGATAGTTTAGAATTAGTATAGGTATATACATCAAGAAGGAAAAGCCTTGACAGTGACATACCTAGTATGAATCAGAAGCACATATTTCAAGTAAAGAGACTACCACACAATATTTACAAATTTTTAATATTCAGTATTAAGAAAATACATTAAAGCAAGTCACTCCTAAGGAGTATAAAGTTGTATTGGCAGCCCTGTATTACGTGAAAGATGAAGTGAGTGAAGTATCTGTCTTATGCTCCATCCATTTTTTGCTGTTTGGACAAGTTTTCATGGAATTGTTTCTATTGGATTGGAAGTGGCATCTTTGAGTATGAAAACATCCTGTTTAGAGCATGAAATAACTTGCTGCAGAATCTCATTTTTGCAGACTTATAGAGTAACTATGCCACCAATATAGTTCATTGCCAGAAACTTTTCAGAGCCATCAGTTTAACTGAATGGTATTTCATTGAATAGATTGTTGAACTTTTAATATTATATGGTACAAGCAGTAAGCATGTTATAAAAGAGTATTAATAATGAACTTGAAGAACTAAATCAAAGGCAACTACAATTGTTTTGGTGCTTCATGACATTAGGGAACTTTTATTTTCAAGTTTGGATCTTTTACGGACAGTTATGGAAGAAGTAGGCTTGTGTATATAATATATAATGGTATTTCCTGGTGTTGCAACTGCTGGTTACAAGAGTGATGTGACATTCTCATCTGATTCTAGTTTGTAATATGCAGTATAAACATAACAAAAGGAAACGCCATGTGTGCATGTGTTCTGCTAGAATGGCCCATTAGAGATCGGAACTTGAAATTAAAAGCTCTTTATTGTTTTTCACAAAGTAGTAAAATGGATATTTGGTGTGAATTTTTGCTGAAAGAAATACATTTCATGCTTGACAGTAGTAAAATACTTTCTGTCAATACTCATTTGGAATATTGTCCGGGAAGATGACTTTCCAGGTTTTGTTTTTGGGAATATTATCACCGAATGTTGTTCATCCTAAACAGTCCCAGCTTTAGAGTTATGATTTTATGCTGTTTCCGGTTTCTCATTGGCATAAGAGGTTTGTCACCAAGGAGCTATTAAGTGGTCTGGTTTTCTTTATGGCTGTTTTTACCACATGATTGAGTGTCGGAGGCAAGGGCAATGCATAAAGATATTAGTTTGACAGGACATTTGAGAGTCCTTGCCCTTTCTTTATTCGTATGGTGTTCAATTTCATATTATTATGGCTGCTGTTGACTTTGCATTGTCTTAAATTTTCACTTTTATGCCAAAGTATTCAAGTGCTATGGTCAACCTGAATTGCTCTGATTTGAGATCTTAGATAGTTTTTGGCCAAAACTGATAGAGATGAGTTTGTCATCTGTTGTTTTCATTTAACTCTTTTGGAGATCGAAGTCTAAAGAATGCTTCATCTATTAGTGCTTCATTCAGAAAGTTTTAAGGACGTGTGTGCATGCATAAGGTGCAATGATCGATGCTGATCTTTTGCATCTTCTCATAGATTTAGCATTTTTTTCTGGTATCTTTGAACACATGACAGGATTCTGAATGTGAAATTAGAAATTAGATCCATATCATCTTTACTCCTGCAGAAGTGTCTTTTATAGATGTAGTGTTTTACAGTGTCATTCTAGCCGAGCTTTTTAATGATGTGTCTGTTTAAAAGGGGCACACATATACGTTTAGCTCCTCACATCTTGAGGAATACTGTCATTTTTGTGCTTCAGTTGCCTTCTTTGTCATTTAAAAACAAGGTGATGAAGTATTTTCTGCTAACTAGATTGCGAAAAACCATTGTTGTGGTGTTTTTCTGATATTTTGTAATCACCTTGTAGGAGGAATATGTGTTTTGTACTCGGTCAACTTTATTAACCCTTTGCAGCACTAGAGCTTGATTTAGTCACATTAACAACTGTCTATGAATGGTGTGGATGACAGTTGTCTGAGAAGCTCAGGCTGGTCTAGTGTGGCTGGTATCAAAACAGTCGGGTAGCACCAGTCTCAGCAAGGCAGTAGCATGGCATTATCAGCTGACGCATTCAGGCTTTCTCGCCTTGCTGGAGACTTAACATTGCCAGAGTCAATGAAATTGAAGGGAACAAGTTAGCTGAAAAGTGCCTATATTTTGTAATATTTCATGTGATGGTTTCATGTGACTTTTCACACTAGGCAGATTTTCTGGGCATTTTGCCTCATTTTTGAGCATTTATACTGTGTATGATTAGGCAGTATGAATAATGAAACTGGATAGTTTAGTTATCTATGGCCTTATATAATTTTCACTAGGAGATGTATTCCCAGCTTGTGATGTGAAGCTGATCATTTGTAAATTATTTATGCTATTAGTCCTTGGTTCCTTGTTAACACTGTTTTTCTTCAGGAGATCATAACTATTTGCTTTGATTATTACCAACAGGGGTGGTACTAAAATGCAGATGAATTATTATTTGAGTAAAATATAAAGAAAACTTCGATAGTATTCCCTTCTTCTATTCACTGTGACAGAATTGTGCATCAAGAATTTGTTCCCTAAGATGTTCTCTACTTTTCTCAGGCGGTGGTCAACAGTCACATCCAACCCAACATCAGCTACACGTGGCGGATCAGCAGCAAGTGGTGGTACCACTGGGGGTAGTGGCAGTGCCAGTGGAGGTGCCAACAACAACCCGCCTGCAGGTTTTAGTAGAATACAGCGTGCTGTGCATGTCAGCAGAGGAGGGCGGAGGTCAGGGGTCATTGTTGGGGGTCGGCCTCTTGTTCCTGCTTCAGTGGTACCAGAAGACTTGATCAGTCAAGTGAGTTACTTGTCTCCTTCACCAGGCCAATAAAATTTTGACCAAGGTGTTTTGCAAATCTAGAAAACTGTAATAGGTCAAATTTATTACAATTGATAGTCATCAGCTTTTCATATAGGTCATAGCAGCAAAAATGGCAGTTTAGCATCAACAAAAGTCTTTAGGTTTGCTCATTTATGAGTTGGAATGAAAAAAAGAATGTCATTACTGCAGTGTCCAAAAATTCTGAAATTTTGTCTTTATAACTTATGTCATGGTGATGATGTATATGACTGGATTGGTTTTGAAACTGTGTGGCTATTTCATTTACAGCGTGTGCCAGTTTGAACTGTAAAATATTTTCAGAGAGATGTCAGTCTGTAACAGTATTAGAAAACTTAGATTCAAAATATTTTTATATGATTTTGAATAGTCTCTGGCATAAGAATATGGCCTTGTAAAGTATCCTGAGATTAGGACTTGGCAGTAGGAGTTTCTGCAGTGACATGTTCTGAGAAGATATAATTCTAAATCTAATGGGAATGAATAATTATGTTTGCTATGCTCTTCCAAACAAACAAAAAAAAGGACTCAAGTTCCTCTTTTTGTTTATTGCAGTGTCAAGTCGTGCTACAAGGAAAGTCAAGAAATTTGATCATTCGAGAACTTCAAAGAACGGTAAAGTCTTAAATTTAATGTACAAAGAATGTGAGCTGTTCTTCTGGTATAAGATTCTGAAAGTGAAATTAGAAACTAATTCCTCGGAAAAAATTATGGAAACCATAAATATGTATTTGTGGTTCATAATTTCATTTAGGATTACTCTTCTGTTGAACATTGAATGATTTTTTTGCGGCAAAGAGTTATGTGATGCTTTTAATTACATTTTTATTCTGCAAAAAAAAAAATATTAGACCACTCATAAGACTGTACAAAGTCATGGGGAAAAGGTTTATACAACTTGTCCCAATCCCTTATGTGTTTTCATTACAATGGTATCTTTGTCTCTCCTTTCAAAATAACTGGTATTACTGTAGTATTTTATCACCTGATATTAATGCTTTGTGTATTTTAAAATCAGAACCTCGATGTCAACATGGCTGTCAACAATTTGCTGAGCCGAGATGATGAAGGGGAAGGTGACGATGATGACAGTCAAGACTCCTATGTTCCAGATGATCTCATTTCTCTGTTGGATTCCGGAGTGCATGAACATCCTTCTGTCATCATTGATGCCGATGCCATGTTTAATGAGGATGTCTTTGGATACTCCTCTTTACGGAACAGGGGCTCAGGGACTAGATCCAGGCTAGGTTGGTTTACTGATTCAGACTGCAGTATGGGTAATGCTATTTCTCAACAAATGTATCCAGAAATGTGACATTATTTCATTTCGCTAAATTATCAAGGATGCCACTCTTCAGAGAATTCTCTGAAATTAAAGGATGTTGGTGCCTTTGAGAAGTTGTTGTATGATGTCAATCTGAGAAACAACTTTGCATAGAAGATCAAAAGTTTAGATAATGGGTCCTTTTATATTTTTTTTTTGGGTGGGGGGGAGGTCATCCTCTTGTTTTCTGTTTGCCTTGAACATTCTCTACTGATGTTGTGGAGACAAATTAGATCTCTAGTTATTTGTATTTATGCCCCGACAAATTTACACCTTACAATCTATGTTTGTGTTGTGTAAATTGCTGCTGACATTGTGACATATTCTAGACTTGACCCTACAAGAATGTTCAGAGAATTTCATGAAGAGTGAGTGGCTTCTTTGATTATTCTAGAGTGATTCAAAGCAAGAAATAAATAGGAGAAGGGAGCTGATAGACCTGACCATTGTGAAAGGAATTTATTTAGATCTTTGTCGGTGTGGAGATTTCAGCTCCAAGGGACAATTAGATCTGCTAGCATGATATCATCACGGTGGATGTTTGGAGGCTTCAAGGCTATTCCCCACAAAAGAAAGCATGCGTTGCATTAGTGATTATAACAATTTTAGTCACGAGTGAAAGTTTAAATCAAAATTTCAAAGGGAAATTTTACCACCACCAACACCATCAAAACTCCCACTACAATTGCATGTTGATTTCTGTTCCTTATATCTGTGCATGTATTTCTGACTCAGTGCCTTACATTCTGTTCTCTTTTCATGCAGGTGACAGAGAGAGGGAACTAGACAGAGACAGGGACTCAATATTCCGTATCAGAGACCATCGCAGGCGCCTGGAAACTTCCTTCAGGGATGAGACACTCAAATCTCTCGAGCGAGACAAGGCAGAAACTGCAGGGTCTGATGGAGCAAAAAAGTCAAATTCCCCAGCCCAGAATCCATTAGTGATTGGTGAAGAGTTGCAATATTGGACAGATAAGGTATGGGTGCAGGAGATGGAAATTGAATGAAATCACTGTAATTTTAGAATTGTCCTGTGTAAATCATTTTTGTAAATGAATTTGTGTTTTGTTTTTTTTTTTGGTACACATTATAGAAAGTTATATAAGAAAAAATAAAGAAATCTGCTGAAAAGCATGATAAAGAATCATGCCATTGTTCTTGTGAGTTTGGGAAACATTTAGTATGGTGATGAAAAGTTACATCATGTGCCATTACTTTACACTTTTACAAAAGGAAATTGAATTGCTCAAAAGTACCAAGAGAGAATCTATATATTTGAAATCAGTCTGAGATAGGTTTGCTTTTAATGATTTCAGGAGGGGGACCCACCATTGTTTAGCCACATTGAAGCCATGCATTCAGATCTTGTGGCTGTGGGTAGAGACGGACGACTGTACAGTTGGAAATGGTCAGAATCAGAGCCTTACAAAAATCCTGAGGTATGGAGGAATGCTTACTAGTTGTGATGTAATAATATATTTTGTATATTATGACCAGTTCCAGTAGCTTGTTGTGCATATGACCCCTTGATATAAGCATTCAGATATTTTGATTCCATTATTAGATATTTTTTGGCCATGTTTTGAAGGAAACAAAAGGGAAATAAGAATTACAAATATGTCATGTGTAAATTCTTTGAAATCATAATAAAAATTGCAGGGAAATTTGTCTTCTGATTTTAAAGAGTCTGCATCCTGTGTTAGTGTTTGATATGCAGTCTTCTTGAAGCTTCCATATCCATTGTAATTCCATGAATTCCAGAATTTTGTTTGCGAAAGAAAGAAGCAAAAGATATGACACGCATTTTCACAAGTCATATGAACCTGTAAGCCTGGTCAGTTACAGTTCTAAATATTCATTTTTGTTTTTGTTTTAAAGCACTTCATGTTCTTATGATATTATGATTACAGAATCCTAATATCCGTCACCCGAAAGCTTTGAGCCTCGGTCTTGTCCAGGAGAAAATAACTCTGTTATCAGCTTGTGGAGTGAGAGCATCAGTGCTCACAGAATCTGGAAAGGTAAACATGAAATAATCATTTTTCTTTCTTGATTGATATTTACCATGGACTTGCAAAGGTAGCAAGAAACTGATCTCATTGGTGATATGGTAGGCTATGCAGTGGATGTTTTGAATACAAAATTTGAAACTGTACATTAAATTTGCCATTACATGACCATGGTGAAGTGACATACTTTTTTGTTACAAGCATGGTGGAATGCTGAAAATATTTGAAAAATTAAACTATAAATCCTGGAAAACAACATATTTTATGAAAGGATCATGTAGAAAGAAATGTCTTAAAAATGACTTCAGTTTTGAATAGAGACCTTTACTTTAATCAGTGATGAAAGATTTTGGCATTGGCTGCTGCTGTCCCTTGTGTTATTTCAGTTGTCAACTGTGAATCCACAGGCATAGAAATCTGATTCCTATTTCTCATGCTTTAAGTATCGCAAACCATTTTCTTATTTGACAGATTGCATCATGGCTTGATGAATCCNGATGAAAAGTTACATCATGTGCCATTACTTTACACTTTTACAAAAGGAAATTGAATTGCTCAAAAGTACCAAGAGAGAATCTATATATTTGAAATCAGTCTGAGATAGGTTTGCTTTCAATGATTTCAGGAGGGGGACCCACCATTGTTTAGCCACATTGAAGCCATGCATTCAGATCTTGTGGCTGTGGGTAGAGACGGACGACTGTACAGTTGGAAATGGTCAGAATCAGAGCCTTACAAAAATCCTGAGGTATGGAGGAATGCTTACTAGTTGTGATGTAATAATATATTTTGTATATTATGACTAGTTCCAGTAGCTTGTTGTGCGTATGACCCCTTGATATAAGCATTCAGATATTTTGATTCCATTATTAGATATTTTTTAGCCATGTTTTGAAGGAAACAAAAGGGAAATAAGAATTACAAATATGTCATGTGTAAAATCTTTGAAATCATAATAAAAATTGCAGGGAAATTTGTCTTCTGATTTTAAAGAGTCTGCATCCTGTGTTAGTGTTTGATATGCAGTCTTCTTGAAGCTTCCATATCCATTGTAATTCCATGAATTCCAGAATTTTGTTTGCGAAAGAAAGAAGCAAAAGATATGACACGCATTTTCACAAGTCATATGAACCTGTAAGCCTGGTCAGTTACAGTTCTAAATATTCATTTTTGTTTTTGTTTTAAAGCACTTCATGTTCTTATGATATTATGATTACAGAATCCTAATATCCGTCACCCGAAAGCCTTGAGCCTCGGTCTCGTCCAGGAGAAAATAACTCTGTTATCAGCTTGTGGAGTGAGAGCATCAGTGCTCACAGAATCTGGAAAGGTAAGCATGAAATAATCATTTTCTTTCTTGATTGATATTTACCATTGACCTGCAAAGGTAGCAAGAAACTGATCTCATTGGTGATATGGTAGGCTATGCAGTGGATGTTTTAAATACAAAATTCGAAACTGTACATTAAATTTGCCATCACATGACCACGGTGAAGTGACATACTTTTTTGTTACAAGCATGGTGGAATGCTGAAAATATTTGAAAAATTGAACTATAAATCCTGGAAAACAACATATTTTATGAAAGGATCATGTAGAAAGAAATGTCTTAAAATGGATGTAAATCTTCCGGTTTTGGCCGGATTTTCCGGCCAACAGGCCTTTCCCGGCTCGGCTGGTCGGCCGGTCGCGCCGAGAAAGCAGTCGAGCGCTGGAAATAATAATTATTTTTCTCGCTTGATTGCGAAAGTTTTTAACTACGAAGTTACCGTTTAGAACTGGCCGGAAATTGCTTGCTTGTTGCCAGGCTGGACGATTGGACTAATGTTGGCCTGTGTTTGGCATTACATGTAGATCTAGTCTAGTCTAGTATGCCGGAATGATCATTGTAACATACAGACTAACTTGATTTGCCCTGGCAAGATTTCAAATTGATTTGGCTGCTTTGTGGTCGTCACCCTGGTACACTGATGCAAACTTCTGAAGGCTGCAGACTGTTACTGTCTGTCTCGTTAAAGTAGCGTGGCTTTGCACAAGGCCCTAGGCTTGTCAGTAGATCAAGTGACGTCTTTTCAAGAGATTTGGATTTAGTTGTGGCAGTTTTCATCCTAACTTTCGGGAACCATGAACAGAATGCTTGTCAGCACTTATGAAGCTACCCAAAAGCAAAATTACATTTTGCTTAATGCTGGCAAGACCTCAGTGCAGTTTTATCACAGAAGCACAGTGAAGTCTTCAGTTGATCCCTCCCTTATTTACTACATGCAGACTGCTGCCACCAGAATGAAAAGTGCGAAGAAACATAAAAAGCCAGCTGTGCCCAAACTTAAAGAATCTGTGCATGCTGTATCAAAAACCCTTAAACTGTCCCTGATTCCTTCCCGCTACAAAAGTGTGCCTTCCAAGAACCAAGAACATGTATCACAGGACCCCCCTGCAAAAAGGAAGGCCAACTTTGAAACAGCCCCTAAAGAGAAGCGGCCTTGTGTCCAAGACATTAGGGTTTTTTTCCTCCAAAAAGTAACTTATTATTATTCAGGTCATAGTCTATAGTGGATGCTTTCAATTTCAAAAGAAAGCATGGTGAATAAATAAGAAAGTATGGCGAGTTCAAAGCAGTATTTCTTTCTCTCTTAATCATGTTCTTTTATGTCCTCTTTCTTGCAGTTCAGTAATGTATTTAACAATTTAAGTGTTGTACAAGATTTGTTACTATGAAACCTTATGTGGAACACTGCATCCGCATTTTGAACCTAGGGGAAATTTTCCTGATTTTTTGCCCTTGGCCATTTACATCCCTGTTAAAAATGACTTCAGTTTTGAATAGAGGTCTTTATTTTAAACAGTGATGAAAGATTTTGGCATTGGCTGCTGCTGTCCCTTGTGTTATTTCAGTTGTCAACTTTGAATCCACAGGCATAGAAATCTGATTCGTATTTCTCCTGCTTTAAGTATCGCAAACCATTTTCTTATTTGACAGATTGCATCATGGCTTGATGAATCCCTGAATTCAGTTTCTGCCAAGTTGGAACACTCTGCCCAGCAGTTTTCAGAGTTCCAGTCAGATGGAGTGGTGTCCCTTCACACATGCAGTTTATACACCTGTGCCAGGCTGGAAAGTGGAGCCCTGTACTGGTGGTATGTTATTTATTGTCAGAATTTCACAGTGAGGTTAAGGAGAAAAGTCGCCCCAGATATATCAGAAAAATTCTATTCTTTGCTATATTTCTTAGATATTAAGTTGTGCAGTGAATGAAGTGTAAATCAAATAGCATCATACAAAAAGGTAAAAGCCCAATAGCCTGTGATCACTACCAACAGTAGTTCTTATATCTGTCTCGCTATTATTTTCATGCCAGTTAATATAGCAACCCAGAACGAATATTGTTTTCTTTGTATGATATGTGGGTGTTGTAAATTTTAACATTTTTCTTTCATCTGATTAACTAGGGGAGTGATGCCATTTGCTCAAAGAAAGAAACTAGTCGAACGATCCAGCAAGAAAAAGAAGGCGAAGGAGGCCTCCTCATCGTCTGACATTATTGCTGGGGCAACTGTATGCTTGCGTAGTGCCCCTCTATACAATGCTGGTGCCATTGCCTTTACGGAGATCAATGGGGTGCCCAAAGTAGGCCAGTTGTTGGAATCAGCTTGGGCTCTTAGTGATAGTTGTAGATTCCGCATCCGTCAGCCTGGAAGGTAAGTTATTTACATTCTATGGGTCTAGCTTGTCCTGCATTTTTAGAACTTTGATGTACAGCCTTCATCACTTACATTGTATATATTACCACTGATTGCCCTGATAGTTGTGCACTTATAAGGCTTGATTTTAGTGAGGGTTAAAACTTTTTATTGATTGATGAATTGTCCTGATACTCTTCATGGTTAAAGCAAATCTTTGCTCTTTAGATCTGTTACACATTTACGTCACATAGCTTTAGTAAAAAGAACCTATATGTAGAATGCTTAGATGGTATTCCTAGTCATCTGAAAACTGAGCAGCCTTCAGTGAATTTATTTTCCAGAATGTCTTAAGTGTGATCTTTATTTTGTCCATCTCAATTTTCAGTGAGTTGAAAGCTGAACCACCAAAACCTGAACCAGCCAAGAGCAGTGAGATCAAGACAGACATGCCCCCTCCATCACCAGCCTCATCTGTTTGTAGTGATCACAGCAGTGCATCTATATCCACCAGTTCTTTGAGTAAGTTGTGTTCTGTGATCTCTGTTCACAGTCATGTTAGACATTTGGACTTCATGTATTGTGATAATTCTTTATTTGGATGATTTATTTCGAACATTTCAAAAGTCAGTGAGTTTTGACATTTCTAGATTAGTTTATTTAACACGGGGACTTGTAAAAGGCCAGTGTCTTTCACATGAGACTGAAATTTAAACCTAACATGTCTGAGTTGGATGCAAGTGCATTGGAGAAGGAAATAATGCCTCAAATTGCATGGAGGTATGTGACAAGATGACTGTCAAGCACAGATTTAGAGTACACCCAAATGGCAGTATGACCACAGATGTTGGTAGCAGTAAGAAAAATGCTGCCAGAAAGCAAAAATTTAATGAGATTCTGGGATGGAAAAGATTCCTTCTGTACATCCCTATCAATAATTAATTTTGTAATTGTTTTCCAGAGAGAAAGAAAGGACCAGTCACGCCAGTCAAGGATGATGAAAAGGAAGAGAGATGGCTTTTGAAGCATGTAGTGTTTGTAGAAGATGTGAAGACGGTTCAGCTAGGAAAAGTGCTGAAGGTAGGAGGTTCTGATAAATCTGAACTGGCTCAGTGAAAGCTTGCTATTAAAACCACAACATATAATGAGCATATGTTGAATAAATTTATAGACATCAATGGGTAATTTTTTTTTTTTTTTTTCAAATCCAGCAAAATCAGTCTCATATGGTTTGAAACAAAAATGAGAAATTGTCCTGTGGCAGATATGCCTCAGCATGTCATAACTTTGGATATTATTGAGTTGAGCTTTAATTATGTTGGATAAATGAGTGAAACATATCCTTTTCAGTTCATATTCAGTCGACTCCGCTTAATCGCCCTTTCCGCTTAATCGCCTCATTTTCCTGGGAACCGAATTTTTTTTCTATATAAATGTCACTGGATAATCGCCTCTCACTCCTGATTATCGACCACTCTTCAGCACTCATGAATTCAAAGATCAGCGGTTGAAGGATTACAGTTAACAAGCAAATATGTACAGGGACAGATTAACTGCACGACAGGTGGCAGACTGGTTGACTGAGTGACATCTGCCACACCGACATAGGTGTGATAAGCCTTTCCTCCCCATCTCCCCCTCCCCTTGTCCCCCTTCATCCCTCGCTGCGCATCACTGCCGTCCCCCATCCGATAATGCTAGTGCGCCGAAAGCCGTATAGTCTCCTTCCCTCACGCCTCGATTGCGCCTGTTTGGTGGACTTTGGCTAGATCAGAGAGTGTGTCATGTGGATGAATGGTCGATACCGACCGTGCCATCCTACTCCTTATTGTCTGTTGGGTTACTGCGATGTGGCCAATGAGAGAGACAGAGAAGATCAAACATTTTGTGCGCTACAACATTGTCAAACTCGAGTCTACCTGAGTCTGGCGATGAGAAGGTGTCAATGCATGACATCAAACCAGGACATCAAAGAAATTTAACCCCATTATCAATAAGAAGGCCGAAATGACTTTCTCCGCTTAATCGCTTCTCCGCTTAATCGCCCACTTTCTTCGTGATCCCGAGGTAGGGCGATTAAGCAGAGTCAACTGTATATAACATCTTAAGAAGTTGCTTTGTTTAACTTCATTTTACTGTGCTCATCACATGAGGTGAGATTGTAAGCTATATGTATCAATTTCACTCTTAATTCCATATGAAGTAATAACACAGTTCTTGATTTTGCACAACATGCTATGGTGTGTCCCCTCTTCAAAAAGCTAAAAATATATATATGAAGATAATCACTTCACAGATCTTGAAACAGAGCATTGCACCCAAGTGCTGATCACAATAAAAGACATCACCTTAATATGGACCATATAGAGTTGCGCCTTTTCTAATAAAGGTTAATCGTATGAATATAGTAAATAGTACTGTTGACTTCAGAGCCTTTTGATTTGATTTATCAGGTTGATGGAGCTTGTGCCGCAGTGAGATTCAACAGAGATGCTGATGCCGCAGGATCCAGCAAAGATGATGTTTCGCTCTTGCAAGACTGTCGCCTGCTCCGGAAAGATGAGCTGCAGGTATGATTGTTGTATTTAGGGAAGATGCCAAGATTTGATTAACAGATTTGTTTTTGTTTATGAATTACAGAATGTTATATGTCCTTTGCTTTATCTTGTGTGTTTGAGTCTGTAAATAAGTCATATGCCATATTGTATATGTAAGAAAAAGAGTGCCTATGTTACTTTAGTAATTCTGAGAGAATGACAAACTTGTTTGCAGGATTTTGCACCTATTGTTGTGTCAAACTTGGTTGCTGAATGGGGCAAAAATCTTTCAAAGGGACTTTTTTTATGTCCTAATTTTGATGATGGTTTATGATTGGTGAAAACCAGTTTGACTCCGATTTGCTTATATATAACACATTGAATACTGGCTCAAATTTTTTTCTGCTTTGAGAATATATACTAGACAACTGAACTCTCACATATGTTTAAAAAAAACCTTTTTAAATTACTATATTCAGTATGAAGTAAATATGAAACTATAAATATTCTGAAAGGAGATAGGCCAGAGTATTGCATGATGTTCCAGGTTTTCATGCAGTGTTCATGGTATCTCATACCCAACTATGAAGCCACTTTCATGGCTTGTTGCCGCCATGCGGTGGAAATATTGTCTTCTATTGCAAAATGGCAGAACTAACATCTGGGATACATGACAATTTCCCTGAAATAAGCAGCATTAGCACTACAGCAGTGTGACGACTAGATTGTTACGTCAGAGCGTTTGTTATTCTTGTAGGTTGTGAAAAATACTGGAGGCCCAAGAAACCCAGACTGCTTTCAAAAATCTCCAAAGAAAGTGGCAATAGCAGAGCATGGGCAGATTGAAGCTGTTACTGTAGATGCAGAAGGTAAGGTTTGATAGGAATCTTAATGTGTGCAATTTGAGTAAATAAATGAAATCTCATGAACAAGCGGTGCTTTAAAACCAGGTGGAGGAACCCCTTAAATACAGCTGAAGCTATTTATGTTAGTTCCATTGTAGTTCTGATAGAATTCCATTCTTTGTTTTATTTCCAGAATATCTGACATCTCCAGTGTGTTCTCGAGATCTTATGATTTGGGGAGACTTTTCCCTCTTGTCATAAATTCCAGTGGGGATTTGTAAATTTTAGAAGGGTTTTAGGATTTTTTTCAGGTAATGCAGAAAGAGATGTTAGTGCACATTCGGCGTATTTTTAGGAGGAGTTTGACATTCAAGGGGCAAATCATGCAATCTGGAGAAAACACTGCGTCTCTGACATTTAATTTTTAATAGGCAGTGATCCCATTAAACCCCATGTGTTGAGAGAGACTTGCTTTACTGTGGATGCATTTGCCAAACTATTGTGCTATTAAAAATTCACAATTTCCACCTTCCCCAATCCCACTTCCGTCTCTGCAATGTTGCCTTACATGAACTAATGCAATTGTGGTGTGTTTTCTCCATCTCTAAAGGTATCCACATTATCTCGAGGAGTGGATCACGTCTCTACTACACTTTTCATAACCTGAGTACAGGGAAAATGGACCAGAATTGTCTGTTCCCCACAAGTGCTGATGCTTTCCTAGGCACAAGAGCCAGTGACGTTGCCCTTCTCACTTGTGGCATTGTAAGCAGAGTGGCCCATATTAGTGATGCAGTGCATTGAATTAACCTGTTTTCCCTGGTATTTAGGGAAGAAATCATATTTGCAAAGCCAGTTTGCAGGATGGAAGGGGAACAGCATGGCCTGATCTTGAAAAAAAGGATGCCTTTGCTAGTTTTTCAAAGCATAAAAGATGGGGCTGATATTATTGTACGCAACCTATAAAAATAAGGTCTTGTATCTGGTGTTGGTTAACAACGAATTGCTGAACTTTCAGACAGATCCTTCAGTTTGGGTGTTAACTTTAATGGCATGGATCCATTGGCCACCCAGGCTGTGATCCAGTGATTTTGTCTGTGTTGATGTTGAACACTGTATTCCACAGAAATGAAGTTTGGAAAAAAACCTTTATTGCAGGCTGTCTTTTCATTAACACAGAGAGGCCTGACGCCCCATAAAATTATTAGGGCCTGAAGTTTTCAAGTTCAAACATAAATTCGAGTAAGATATTTTCATGAGAACTTGCATAAAACTCGAACAAATTGATACCAATAATTTCATATGACTTTGCTTTACATGATCAGTACTGTTTAACAAGGACAAAATGTAAGCTCTCACTGTTTTCCCAGGCACCACCAAATGCCTGTATGATTTTACGGGATGGAAATGGGGCCATATATCCTCTGGCAAAAGACTGCAATGAGAACATCCGTGATCCGATATGGCTTGACCTTCCACCTGTGACCTCTGTGGCAATGAAGATCCAGAAGCTGCCAACTTTTGCCATGTCAGGAAAGGAGTCAGCGCTAGTCATCGCTTTCACTGTCAAAGTGGGTATAGCATTGAAGCCTGAAAACATGAACAGCTTATTGCATGTTATGTGGAGAGGGGAAGAAGCTGAAATAAATAAACTGATCTGATAGCTCTTAATTAGTTTTAACTCATTTAAACTATAAAGCAATTTTTCATAGTGAATGAATCTTTGTTGACATAGTTTAAATTTTCATAATCTTAAGGTTTCAGTGCATGAGTGTATGAAAATACTGAAGGGTTTTGTATTTTGTCAGTTTTTAAAGGCTAAGTGATAATGTTTAGGTCAGGGTAGATAAAACCAAGGCAAGAAAGGTAACAGCAACAGAAAAAAATTAGACATAGGAGGGGATACAGGAATCTGCAGAACAGATGGAAAATCTAACTTTCTCAACGAAGACAAGTGAAATGAGGAAGGTTTTCTACAAAGGTCTCAGAGTAAGACATTTTTACCACGGAGTAATAGAGCCAAAGCCAATGTTGAATTGTTCGTAGCCACAATAAATGCAGTGATTTTTTTAATATTATCTGTCATTTCAGCACCAACTACTCATTCCTCACATACTGAGATCAGATATTGCCAAGGTGAAGACTGTTGTGGCCTCTCTAGAAGAGGAAATCAGTAAGTTTTCACAATTATGATGATAATGACCTCAAGCATTGCTTTGGGTATTCATGCTCTTGTTGTATGTATTAACTTTTTCACTTCGTGGTAATGGTTCTTTCCTTCTTACTGAGACACACTAACTCCACTATGTCCATTCCCACTTTTTTCAGTATCTGAAAATGGTTGTTAAATGTAACTATTATTCTGACAGAATGGGGTGCTCCCTGGGAGTGCAGTGTGATGTGGTTAGGCTAATATAATGAACACATTTGAACATAAAGTTTTTCCTAGTGAAGAGTGTTCTGTTGGTCTACAAAACACTGATTCTTCACTTTGCAGTTGGATCAGAATACTTTGCAGTAGAAACAGCAGTATATATTTTCTGCCCAGGACCTGGTCCTTTCTTTTAAAGTATACATGATAAATAGTTATATGTAAATATTTGACTGTTTTAATAGTACTTGATTGTCAGAGTGACTTTTGAGTGTCCTAGAATTGCATGGGACATTGTTCATGAAATTAGTTATAGACTTGTGGTGTTTGACTGGATTTGTGAGCTGTATGAGTTGTGGATAAATCTTGTACATACCAATTTCAGAAGAGGCAATTAACAGTGGCAGTGGCGCCTCTCAGAGAATGCTTGATGTACTCCAAGAACACTGTGATGGAAACAGGAACCTCCTGCACATGTGTGTGGCATCATGTATACCACAGTCCAACAAAGAATGTGACAATGGTTAGTAGTTTGCATATCTGTCTGTCTTTGATTTCTCTTCTCCTCAGGATTTCATTGTATTTTGAGTAATTTTATACAAACGCCACTCTTTCAATAACTGCCTGAGCAATCTGATTGCTTATTATAGATCTAAAAATCTACGCCATAGCCACCCTAGAAATATATAATCCAAGGCAATATTTGTAGGATGATTACATCCTTAATTTGATTATGATGCACTCTGAATCGATCGATGGAACTTCATGCTGTCGTAAGTGAAATGCTGCTGTCTGGGTTTCATTTCTTCTTTTCATGAGTCATCGAACAACGGTGAAAGCCTAAGTTTGATTTGAATGTCCCTTCTCCTGGTGAGCCTTTATAATGATGGGCTTAAGTCCCTTTTCCCACTGCACACAGGTATACAACCTTTATGTTGTTTTTTTTTTGTGGCGTTAAACTTAATCAGAAAATGTGCATTTGTCTGAGACCCATCTTAGTGTGCTTTTAATTTACCCTTTAGGTCAATCCATCATGTCTTTCAGGGACCATAGAGTAGCAGAAAAATATTTGCTTTTCAGGACTATTTGACATTTGCATGGATTGATCCCAATATGTAACAGCAGAAAGAAATCTTGTTATTCTGGGAAAGTTATTTGCTTATTTCTGAACTTTTATATGTGTCTTTCAACTTGTGTGTAATACATTGACATGATAGAACAACACCCACATAAGCCACAAGGCAAAGAGAGGAGCCTCTAGACATATGTGAGAACAAAACAGGATGACTGAAGTTTTATGTGTTCCTTTCATTCAGAATCCCAGCTGGGCTCCAACTCTTTCAGCTGTACACTGGATGCAGTGACCAGTGCAGTGGATGCCATTGCTTCCTTGCAGTCAAGAGCCTCGGATAGTTCAGCTAGTAGAAGGTACTTTGTCTGCTTGGAAATTGAGATAGGGAGTGATAACATACTTTTTGTTTTGCTTATCAGGAGTACTGAAATTTTATGGGAAATTTTGTGACTGTCCAAATGTTATAAGTCACAACAAAGAATTGTTGAGTTTCATTTATGGCCACTGATAGACTTGCTTGTTCATAAGAAGGTATTCGCCCATCATATAAGAGCTCTGATTTACCAGAAATCCATATCTCCCAATGAGATGATTTCAAAAATAATGATTTTTTAAATAACTCATAGGAATCGGAGAAGTGTATTTGCTTAAAACTAACCTGAAGAGGGGATATACATGACTTACATTAAAATACATTTTAATGCTATTGTGATTGTGAGGCGTACTAGATCTTTTGCACTCACTTAATTCTGTTAAGTCTCTCTTCCCCATTTCTAATTTGGAAATTATAAAATGACCAAGCAAAATACTGCATCGACTCTTGAATTTTGGCATGTGCCTCAGAGTGAAAGAATATAGAGGAAACATATTATGTTTCCTGTTTGTATAGTTAATATTTATGACAAGAATACCTCTTATTGAAAATATTAAATGTCACTGCCTGAAAACCCACACTATTAGATTGATTTGTTTGTTTTGTATTCCTGGATTTCTAACAGTGACATAATATATTTTATTCTCTTTCAAGCAGCATGAGTGTCAGAGAATTGATTCGTCGAGCATCATCAGCCGCCAGAGGTGTCAGTGTGCTGGATTCCAGAGATCTGGACAGGGAAGAGTCGGGTATAGCTGTTCCAACCATCAGCTGGCCATCAGATCCACCCTCTAGCTATGACTCTATACCTTCCTGTAAGTGCGGACTTTGGTTTCACAGAGATCTTTCAATACTGCTTCACAAATCTTACATAGGAGAAATAATTTGAGATTTACTTTCATTACCTGCTTGCTTGTTTGAGACATGCTTTAATGTGTTTTTGTCTGACATAGGAGTGAAGTTGAAAGTTCAGTGCTGTTAAAATATGAACCTGTGAAACTTCCCAATATCAAAACTGTTTTACTGAATTAGTGAGGAATCTTGCACAGTAGTGTGGAGCAAATACTTTTCAAACATTCCACACTGATTTGATATTTAGACAGCTGTCACAAAGAGAAGTGATCATGCTTAACTAAATGAGTACATCAAAGAGTTGTCCTTTGAAAGTTATTACATCATTGTGCTTTTCCAACATTGGTAAAGTATGGAGGGATCATTATGTTTTAACCCTTTGATCCACTCAGTCATATTGTTAATATCTTGTTATGATCAGGGAAACGTCTTTTTAGAGAAATTTCTGAGGGAGTCTAGTCTCTCAGAGAGGGTCATTTGACATCCGTCTGAGAAATTGATCTTATGGGAAAGTTATCTGGGAAAGTTTTTCATTCTTGTTTAGTCTTTTTGGTTTTTTTTCATGTTTTGGGGGTCATACTTGCCTTGGACATTCTCTTTTAACTTTTTTCACTTTCATCTTGTAAATTTTCATTAAAATAGATGTTTCATCTTAACATTATTATCTGTGCAAAGCTGCAGGAAGTTCAGAAAATTTTAGAAGATATGAGTGGCACCATTGTTTGATTAGATGAAACAGATTATTGCTGTCTTTGTCTTCAGCTGTGTGGTCCTCTAGCCAGTCCAGTGCTGCAGCCGCCAGCAGTGCAAGTGGATCCGTGAGTGGACCCTCAGGTCTATCAGGGTCAGAGTTCAGCAATGTCAGTGTGGCTCCAGTCAAGATGGAAGACAAAGAGAGAAGAAATGTTGCATTACAGATCTTAGACTTTATCTTAGACACCCCAGTATTTCAACCTCATCTCTTTCATTTGCTCAGTTCAAAGTGAGTTGAAATTGTTATTAGCCAGGGGATTCGTGTATAGCTAATTTTGTTTTAGATTTTTGATGTTTAAAATGTTTTTGCAACTGTTATAAAATGTCAGATATGACAGGGGTTAAGATGGGGAGAATTTGACGAAAAGTGTTTACTGCATTGGCTGAGTGTCTTTAGAGAACAGTTCATTACCATATAATAGTGTGCACTTGTGTTCCAATCTTTAAATATCTTGTCCATGCGTTCTTTGCTCTTTGCTATCATCTCTCTTTCATCTGTGTTTCATTCCTCCTTTCTTTCATTCATTCCATGAATTCAGGTCTTTAGAAATTTTCTTTACCTTACTTCCTTGTCCATCAAAAATTTCATCTCTTATTGAACTCACCTTGTAACCTGTATCACAGCCTTGAAAGGAAATGTGAAGGAGCTGGACAGGAACAAAATTAACAGCTCTATTATCAGAAAAGCTTGCTATTGAACTGATAGTGAATTTATTAGCTTTGAAGAGCTGTATGTACATTTGTGTAAGCTGAAATGCAAATTGGTTCGAAATGATTGCTCCCACCCCTTGTTCCATCAGATAATCCAATCCCAAGGAAACGGATGAATACTGTGTCTAAAAAAATAAGAGAGCGATATAGGTTTTGCCATTAGACATTTGAATCAATAGCATTTCCTAATATGGTATGTGGTTGTTACTTTCCAAGTATATTGTTTGTAATGTTTTTATGGGTACTGTACATGTGTGCAGTATGCATGCAGAGATGCATATGTGCACAGGAATGCCATGTTGAAGTTCATATTGTAGTGTATGTAATTTTTTTATTGATGCTGTGACAATGAATTTCCTTAACTGGATAATAAAGGTATATTTTATTTTACAGGAATGCAGAGGGCTGCACTCCCTTCATGCAAGCTGTTTGTGGCCGGGCCTATCCAGCGGCTTTGTCCCTGCTAGAGGCAGCCATCAAGGTCAGAAATTTGTTCCAGAGGGAAGAAGCAGAAGGAAGTCCTGGTTCCAGGAAAACTGACATGCTCATGAGTATGTTGTACCCACCTGGGTCCAGCCTGGACAACTCACCGCTGCATGTGCTCTGTGCTAATGACACTTGCAGTTTTACTTGGACGGGAGCTGATCATATCAACCAGGTATGCTGACAAGGGACATGCATAAAAGTTAAAAATAAGGGGCTTTGGTGTGATGATTTTGTTGGATGGTTGGTGGTAACTGTTTTCCAACCAGTCAAAATGATGCTTATATCACTAAACTAGAGTTGAGATATCAGTCTTTGAAAGTGTAAAGGGCCATTTAGTATCAAATTTCTGTCTGTTGCAGAAATTGAGAGTAAAATCACTTCTATATTAAAGGAAAATTTGTTTTTATCTGCAAATAGTCAGTAGTAATCTATATGGATAGATTTAAGCTGTTTTTTTTAGGCATATGAGATGAGTTAATGGTATAAAACAATTTTGCAATTGTTATATGTTTTAGAATTACTCTCTGTTGTGTGACATGACCCTTCATCACCCAAACAACTATATACTGGGCCAGAATAATGTTAGATAAAAAATTATGTGCTAATGGAAATCCACACATTAAGCTTTGATGCCTTGAATGTAGAACAAATTCTTATGTATGTTGTTTCTTCCACACTTACCAGGATATATTTGAGTGTAAGACTTGTGGACTGACCGGCACACTATGCTGCTGTACAGAGTGTGCACGTGTGTGCCACAAGGGCCATGACTGCAAGCTCAAGAAGACCTCACCCACTGCCTACTGTGATTGCTGGGAGAAATGCAAGTGTAAGGCTCTGGTTGCTGGAGTCCAGGCTTCGCGTTTCACCCTCCTCAACCGTCTGCTCATGCACACTGACCTGGTCTCTGCCCCAAACTCAAGGGGGGAGAACATCCTCCTCTTTCTTGTTCAGACAGTAGGTCGACAGCTGGTGGAGCAGCGCCAGTTTCGTCCATCACGAGCCAGAGTCTCGGGCAACAGGAAGACACAGCTTGTAGATATAGGTATGTATTTTGTTAGAAGGTCAGATTCAGTTCAGTTCATTTGTAAGTAAGTTTGCTGCTCTTCAAAGAACTCTGTGAATTCCATGTGTTATTTGTGAAGGCCAAACAACTGCTTTGGATTGGTTGGGAGGTGAAATTTTATTTGTTTCCAGTTGGTTGAGGTATATTTGTTAACACAGTTAATAAAAGTGACTTTGTGTAGAACGGGATATTATTTGCAAGAAGTAGCGATAAGTGCAGAATATTTCATGAAAAGTGACCGGCAGCCTTTGGCACAGGACTGCTCAGCGACCAGCATGGGATTGTCCCATTTTGAAATACTTCTCAAGAACGACTTTCGTTTCTGGCACCATGACCTCAGTGCAAATACACATTGCTTCTTCGGTTCATTTTACCTCTTTTGCCTTTAGACTCACTTACATACATACTCAGTCATCTGTGTGAGTGTAGACCTGATCTCTGTATTTTCAGACATGGAGATGCCTGAACATGACCTAGAGCCTCCAAGATTCAGCAGAAGAGCCCTAGAGAGAATACTGAATGACTGGACAGCAGTCAAGGCTATGTTGACTTCAGGCCTGAAACAGCCAGTTACAGGGTAGGTTATTAGATCATCATTATTAATATAAAATGGTCTCATTACCAGCAGATACAAGATAAGATACAAGCCAGTGCATCTTCCCTTGCATTGCACAATTGAGTAATAGATTGATGGGAACTGTTACATCTTGAAAGCCTATTTCTTTGTGTTTGCTGTTGGGTACTGAATGAATTGGACACTGGTCACTGTATTGTGTGCTAGTGTGCGTGTGCACACAATGATGATTGTTACCACTGTAAAGTGCCTTGAGACCTGCTAGTGAATAGGCAACATACAAGTGTTTTACATTTCTGTTGATATGAAACCACTGTCCATCTATCAGGGGTCCAGATGTTGTGTATGAGGAACAGATCTATCTGGAGAGCCAGAGTGGGACGGCACGTCTTGACAAGTTCACACACTGTCTTCTGGTCAAGTGTTCCAATGAGGTATGTTATGGTGATTTCATTCTGCTTGTTCAGTCATTTGCCAGCTGTCATGGGGCAAAAAAAACCCCTAACTCATGAAGGATCTGTATGAAAGAAATTCTGCATAAGGCATGCTATCAGTGCCACCATTTCACAACTGCAAATCACCTTGTCTCCACAACATGAGCACTCTTCGCCCATCTCTTTATTGCTTATAAGTTTCTGGCGCTCTTGACCACCATATCCTTCGTGCTTTCATCACTTTTACCTCCATGATGGGCTTAGTAGTTTCATGCCCATTGATGGCACAGAGGTCATATTGAGATTTTGTTGTACTGCTAAGTTTGCATGTGTGCCTACATTGTTGTTTTAACTTTTTGCGTTGTTTTAGAGAGTGTAGTCCCTCCTCAGAGACATCTAAGTGTGTTGGACAAACCCTTGCATCACTTTAAAGAGGCCAAGCAGATGTCCCCATAATATCTAGGTTAGGATGTCAACTGGGCAGATTACATGCCACACATTTGCTCTTTGTCAAAGATCATTACAATATAATGTCAGACAATGCAGATACTGTCAGATATGGAGAGATATTTGGAAACAGTCATCACATAGCATATTGAGATCCATTGACTTATATCCACAGATGCTGGATACACTTCTCACAACCCTAATACGAGGGATGCAGACTGAGGGGAATCCAGCTCGGCGAGATGAAGCTCGACAGGTCACACGTAGATTTGTTCGTTCTGTGGCACGGGTGTTTGTTGTGCTCAACATTGGCATGCTTCCTGCTTCCAGTAAGAAACGGAGGTGAGTATGAAACAGAATCTTCATTATTATTACATTTCCATGTTGCTGAGTCTGCAACTCTTTATGTAGCCAATGTCTAAAACAGAATCCTCGCTGCCTGCCTCCAGTTAGAAATGGAGGTGAGTAGTTACTTTTTCAAATGGAACAAAATCTTCATTATTGTTACATTTCCACATGAGTCTGTGACTCTTTATGTATTTAATAACATTCAGTACCTTTGTCAGAGATGGGTTGAACAAATGAGCTGCACATGTAATTCACAGGTACTGTGAGTCAAAAAGACTGTCTGCCAGGTTTTGTAAGCGTTTTTGTCATTAGAAGGATTACAAGTTATGTATAGAAGAATATTTTGATTTAATTTGCTATATGGACTGTCATAATGCTGTAAATGAAAACATTTCCTTTCACAACTGTAGCAAAGTCTGCAAGGTGAAATTATATAAAGTCTGAATTGAAATATGGAACATCAAAGCTGTAAAATGTACTGTAGCCTCCGTGCTGCAGGGAAATGGTTTTGGTGCAATTTTTGGTATCCATAGCATAATATTTTGTGGATAGTGATCCCTCTTGGATCACACAGATTTGCCCAGAAGGTAATCATAACTATGGTTTATTATTGTTCGTTAGAAAGCTTTCTCTGCTGCTTGTAGCTATCTGTTTGCAAGTGTTATAAGACTTCAACAGCAGCTTAAGCCACTTCTTCAAGGCATGTAATCATATCCCTGTCTAGGATTAATACTGTCGGAAGTCCAGTAATGACTTGAAGGACTTACAACAGCATTTATACCATTTCATTTCTGGGAGCTTGGGATGAGACAGTTTTTGCTGAAACAGTAATAGTTTAAATGTGGTATTTCCTCTGTCCACAGCTTGCATGCCCCTCCCTGCCAGCCCCTGATGAAATGCAAACGAGTGTTCCAGGCATTGATTACCATTGCTGTAGAGGAACTGTGTCAGATGGCTGATGCCCTCATTGCTCCTGTGAGAATGGGTGTGGCCAGGCCAACTGCTCCATTTGCTCTAGTTAGCATCAACTCAGATGCAGTGCAGGTGAGCGAGCTGAAGCATTTTCATGCTTTTGTCAAGAGTACAGTGCTGCCAAGCTATGTAAAAAGACTAAGCATATCTTGGTCACTTTGCTTTTCATAGACAGCAGTCAAGTATCAGAATTGGATGATGAAGTCATATCCATAGGTTTATGTCTAAAGCATAAGTTCATATCAAGTCTATTAGACTGTAAATTCCTGATTAATTCCTTAGTATAGACACTCATTTTGACATAGCCCAACATAATAATTTTACAAGATTTTTTTTTTTATATTATTATTCTGCCTTGCTTCATATATATCTATGTTTGTTTTTTTTTCTATCTTCTTACTATAATTTGTAGCTTTCATTATATATTTAATACTGAAGACTGATTCAGGCGAAATTATTGGACTGCATAGAATGATTAGTCTGAACCCACCCAAAATTTTTCTGATGTCTTGTCTTCAGAATTCACCATCATCATAAAATGATTCAATTCCTTGATATTCCATAGGGGAGTGAGGAACTATTTGTGATGGATCCATTGCCCCCACGGCCATCGTCAGCCGACACTACTGCTCAGCAAATGCCCATTGTGACTCACCGTTCACCAAGACACAGGTCTCAGCCTTCATCACGACAGCCTGCAGATGATGAGAGAATGCCTGTTGATATTGAAGAGGTTAGAGGGGCTTAACATTTCATTTGCCATTGGTATAAGGACTGGGGTGCCACTCTTCTGAGATTTCACCAACTTTCAAAGAATTTTGTCTTTCAGAGATGGCTGTTTGACATTTGGCCGAGAAACTGCTTTGATAGTACAACTATAATCCAAAAATGTTTTTACTCATACATTGTCTGTCTCAATACAGATGAGTGCCTTTGATATTCTCTTTCTTTTGATATTATAAAATCACATATTTATGCAAGTACAAATAGGTATGCATTAACTATTTGTGTGTAATCTTAGAAAGTTGAGAGAGAAGTTAATGAAATGTTAGTGGCATTCCTAAAGGAACAAAAATGGATCGTTATAAGTTGACAGATGAGTGGACAGATGAAAAAATCTTTGAAGTGCTGATTTTGCTTCGCTTCTGTAGATCATAGCAATCAAAATGGATGTCTAGAAACTGTTCCTACAAGCCTTTGAATCTTCAAACATTGAGCTTTTCCTGTTAGCTTATCCTTTTGGCCTTTTGTAGAACTCCCATCTCATATTAGCAACACTTTTGTCTTCTGTTCAACAAATTTTCATTGTCTTCTTATAGCTCATGCAAAATGTCCGCTTTGGTGTGAAGCGCTCTCTACTTTGTCGGTTTTCGCATTGATTTTGATCTCTGCACGCTTAAAGTAGCTGCACCACAATTATAGTGTGTCCTTATTGGTCAGCATAGAATGGAGCAAAAAAAAAAAATTGAGGGATGTACTGGGGAGAGGTCATGAATTGAGAAATAGTGAGGAAAGATTTTTTTCCACTGATAGGCTATCCCTTTAAATGTGGGTGTCAGAGTTTTTGCAAATTGATGGCAAGTTAGAAGACGCTAGTAATGAACGTGAGTTTTCGGGGATGTGGCAGTCCTCAAGGTAAAATGATAAGACAGCTATAAGTGGCTTATTCAGTCAGGACACTGTGTGCCTAATGTAGCTAGTGTCAATTTTTTATTAATCATATTGAATTGTAGGTGGAGGTAGTAGAGAGCATGCAAGTTGATGATGACCACAGTGACCGTGAGGACAGAGATGACCGGCAGTCTGAGCACTCTGACCATGAACTTGATCATGATCCTGAGCAGCCCCCGCCAGACCCAGAAGATGGTGAGTGGTCATCCTAGTTCTTCTTCCCTGTGATCTGGTCATGCATTTGAACCAACATGAGTCTGGCATTGGGTAGTCTGATTCAGGTCTGCCTTATTGATGCAGTGCAGCAACAAAACACTGTTAAATCACACAACCAAATGATGATGATGGTGTTTTATTATTGCATGGCAGATTGCTTCACAGTTTGAAAGCTAGGTTTCTTGGGCTAAGCAAAATTTATTTTCTTTGCCTAATTGTGTTTGTCCCTCTGTGTTTAATGATGGAAATGCTAACTGTCTGAGCTTTCTGGGAGCATACATTAATTTATATGCTGGAAAATGGAGCTTCAAAAAGTCAGTCATTTGGACATTGTCGATTTTAGCGTGTTTCCTCATTAAATAAAGAAACATTGCCAAATGTGTTTTATCAGCAGTCCTGTAATGTCATGTCAGATTGCTCTGGAATTATGCCCTCAGAATGAGAAAACTGTTGTATGGAGCTCATGAAAATTAGAACCTCATGTTCTGAATTTTGCAAAAGTTAGATCTTCACAAAAAAAAACAAAACAACAAAACTTCTATACTAGTCGAAGCAAAATAATAACAAAATTCAAGATTTTTATTTAATGTGCTATCTGATCCTTATGGTATTTTGCTACGAATTTTCAGGCCCTGCGGAGAGTGATATGAGCCTAGTGATGTTGACCGAGGAGTCTGACAGCGATAGTGAGAGCAGCCATAGCAACCAGGATAATGTCAGTGTGCAGCGGTCTGCCGTCACCATGGCAACAGCAGGTTCAGATGCTGGTAAGTGGGTTGGAATGCAGAAAGCTCTAACCATATGTGGCAGGATTTGAGAAAAACCTACCTAAGGTGAAGGGCCTCGATTTTGAGTTTTTTGCATATTTTCATTGAACAATGAATTCTGAGCATTCTGGTCTTTATTTGAAGTCAATATCTGAATTCTAGCCGAAGTTATGAAGGTTTGAAGTTGTGCATTTTACAGGATGCTGTTTTGAGAAAACCGGACTTAAAGTCTCAGAAAGATTACCAGGTTGATCTCAGTACTGCTGCAACTTGTGCACATGTGTTTATATAATGGTTGTATTGATTAATCATTTATGAACATTTTGCTTTTTGTTCCAACAAAATTGGACCATTTTTGGATGAGTTATAGCTTCAAAATAAGACATACCCTCTTCCAACTCACACTCCGCAAGCGACAATAATACGCAAAAAAACGTCAATATAAATTAATTTTTTTAATTCAGAACTGTTCAATGAAAATGAAACTTGGCATATTTTTGCAAATACATATAATGTTCATAAAAATAAAGTTCACAAATAAATCGGCCATTAAAAAAAGTTTCACATGTGACAGTAATATGACGGCAATACGCATAACGTACTCGTATGAGAAGACCAGTGAGGACTCTCCACATCAGGTATTGCATATGCAGTTGTTTTTATTTTGTCCACTACAGTTAGCAGCATGGAGATGCAAATGCTTCTCTCCTATGCCATAGTTCTCCAAGAAATAGTGGAGAAGGGAGATGATACAATTTGCCCCTTTGCCAGTTGAGGTGCATTCTTCCAAAATGAAACTTACCTGACATAGTAGAGCCTCACAGTTTACTCCAAAAATGCCACACTTCCTAGGCGTTTTGAAAAAAACTGGTCCTGGCTGTAAAGGACTGCTAGGATAAGGGACTTGCTGAGCAAAGTCAAAACTATAATGAATCGTGCCGTCAAATGAGCAGTTTACACTGCAAGTGCCAGCAGGTCTGTGAACTAGTTTTGTATTTGGAGGCAAATTTGACTTCGCCTGCCGGCACACTTATTGATAGTATGTACGCTCTCTCTGTGCATTAGTTAAATGATTCTCCATATCCATAATAGCAAATAGCCACATAAACAACGCTCGACAGATAGGCATTCCAAACATCATGTGTGTCACTCTATCTCTTTCTCTCTCTTTTTCTTTCCTTGCATGCTTTGACGTGGACAAGCAGTGCAATCCACTCTCAATCCGGGACAGAATTGCTATATCCAGTTATTCACGTGTTAATTCCTGTGAATTTAATCGCATTGCCTTCGTTGAGAGAACATTTGCATTTAATTGTCCTGTCCAGGACTTCCGATGCTGTTGATTCCTCTGGAATGACCACCTCAATATGTCCAGTAAGGGAACATCAAACTCACCATAGCCTATTTTGAAAGAGAAGAAAAAAACAGGAATTACTAAGACTGATTTTTTAAAAATGTCCAACTATACCACATTTCCACACTTAGCTTACCAATGTTTCTGCATCATCAGCTTGAGAAGAACAACCTGCCACAGACATTTACACATAAGGTGGTCATTAAATTGCTTAATGTACATTCTCCCTCATTAGAGTAGGAGCAATGCTGTATTCACTCATGGATTTTAACATAAAATTTATGTCAACATAAAAACCCTCAACAAAAAAGTATGAAGATGAAGAAAGGGCAGATAATGAAAAAAGTACCCGAGATAAAACAGCAAAGTTGAAGAAAAGACGACAGTCTAAAAAGAAAGTCATTGAGAACACAGTTGAAAATAATGCAAGATGCAGAGAAGGAATGAAATTGAAAACAATAATAAAAAAGAATTTACCATCTTCATCAAAGTACGGATTCTCCTCAATGCTTGCCAACCGGGCTGCTGGTAAGGAAAGGGGAGTTGCCACATCACTTGGCACATCTGTAGGAAAAATAATAATTTACCTTTAACAGTCTGAAGAAACAATACAAAACATGCATAAACATAATCAACCATCTTCCTCTTGATGCTGTAAAAACATGACAATCCTCTTGCCTTTATTTACACTTATGGTGGGGTTGATAGATCTGCAGGCGTTACCACTGATAACTTACTTCCACACTTTAATAACTACTTTTGTGAGGTATGGCGGCCGTTGTGACAACCCTTGATGTCACAAAAATAACATTTCTTTGTTTTTGAAGGTCACAAATAGTGTCACATTGGCTGCAAAATATAATGGCACAGATATTTCCCCTGCATTAACACTCAGTGCCAACACTCAGTGCATATGTGATCAATTTTTGAGAATTTTTTAAAGTCACAGATGATGGTGCTCAAGAACCGTCAACGTATCTAAACCATGTTTCAAAATTTGTACAAAATAAAGTAATAAAGGTAGGCCTAGGCTTAATCTGTTGGATGCATGGCAATGTCCATCACAGTATCATTGCCACTGTAAAATGTCACTGTTCTGGGGTCATCAGTTCTGTAACAGTGATTTTTTTAAAAACAGCCTTGTTTTCCTTGGTTCGGAACTGATGAAGAAAAGTTTGCTGGCTAGTCTAGATGCTCAATTATCTTATTCTGCCTATCATAATCACTTTCAGGCTTAATAATACTGAGAGGACTATATACTTTACCTTCTTCAGCTGCCACTCTCTCTGGGCTTGGGCTAGTCTAGATCTAGACTAGAAGCTCGGGGCAGTGGGCAGTGTCGTGGCTTGACCTGACTCGAAGGGGGTGGGCGTGGCAATGTGTTTAGGCTCTTCTATGTCCTCCTGCCCCTCAGATTCCGTGTCCTCTATATTTCTCTCAGCAAAATACTCTTCTGCTAACTGGAGCAGTGCTTCGGTAGGTGCAATACCCCTCATCCCGAGTGAATTCAGCCGATTTACAATGTCTGCCACTGCCTTCGCTCGACCATAGTCCGCCATTGTTGTTAAGTGTAAACAATGTCTCCACCCACTTGGAGACGCAGAAATACTCAAAATAGAAGGCTTTCAGCACAGCAATACCAAATCCACCAATATAGCAAGTTTGTTGATATAATAAGTGTTCAATATACACAAAAATTAAACAAAGTTTGATGAAATACTTGGAGAAAACGAATCAGAAACGGCGACGATTTTCGGCAGACAGGGTAGCAGATGCGCACTACTTATAGCGTCTTTAATAAACATTGTATTTATGCGCACTGTCTTCCAGGGGAATCCCGAGGAAAAATGCTTTCGATTGGTGTATAATAGTAGGGGGTTCCCTTTATAAATAGATCTGCTATGATAATTAGAAAACTACCCCTAATTTTCACTCCGATTATCCAAAATTACGCAATTTTGCCTCATACATGTGTTGAAAAAAAATTAAAATAAAATACTTCTAACGTGTTTTCAAGCTTATTATTTTGATATGATGTCTAAAAATGGCCATTCTATCATAAAATAACAAGAACTCATTTTTTGTGGAAAATGAGTTTTTGACCTATATGGAGTGATTTCTCAATATTATGATTTTCACCTTAGGTCGGTTTTTCTCAAATCGTACCACATATAACTTTTTTTCATTTTTAAACTTTGCGTAAACCATTACACATAACCCTGTAAGTATAATACAATCAACTCATGTAATCTTAATCCAGATAACTGTAACTTCAGCTTAATTGCAACATTTTCTAAACGCTGTGCTTTTGTATATAAAGGTCACTGAGTAATCATACCTCATTTTAATCACAACTTCTCCATGGACCTAAGGAAATGACTGTGTTGTGAATTCAAGTGGCATCTGACACTTTCCTTATTCACAAAATTCTGTGAATGTGGATGAACTGATACAAAGGTGAATTTAACAGAAGATCTGGCTAGGAAGCTTGTAATACAAATCCATGTTTCAGTAATACCTCACTTTCTGAAGGCGCATGTTCTTCAATGTCGGCCCATTATGAAAGTGTTTTGGTTCCTAAGAAATGGTGAATACAGCACTGTCTGCTGTGTTTAATCACAGTCTGGATAGTCACGACTTCTTCTTAGTTGCAATATTTTTCAAATAACAGAATACTATACTTATATAAAGAAACCATGCTCCTTTTAATTGCAACTTCTCAGGGCTGTGAGGCATTCCAATTCATGTGGAATTGACTATACAACTGTATTTTGTACTCTGTTTCAGGCTTGGGGAGTTTAGCCCATTTCTCAGAGGACTCTGGTGACTCCTCCAATCAGGAAGAAGACTATGAGAGTGAGGCTGGAGAGAGCGAAGAGAGGGACACAGATGAATTTATCTACCTGGATGAGCCGCTAGAGAGGCCCACTACAGCGGGCCCAGGTGCCCAGGGACAGAGGACCCTACAAGCTCCACAGACTATGCAGTGGGCTATCAGGCAGAGAGATCCCATCACTACCACCAGCACCACAAGGCCTCCTACGACCACCACCACAACAAGCACAGCAGGTAGATAAGATAGCAGGTTTATGTCTTATGTTTAAGTACTGCATCCTGTCTAATAACAGATTTGATATTGGAAAGAGCTGTTTGTTGTTTGAGTGTACAGCATTACCAACTGCACAAGTTGGTCTAGAGTAAATTAAGCCAAGAAAGAAACATGGCAAGGAATAGCTGATGGTACATGGCCAGATCTCAGAGTTGCAGTGGAATTATAGCTAGCTTTGATAATAACATTTAGAATTCTCTTTCTGGATGTGAAGAAAGGAGAACAAAGGAAATTGTGCAGTGGTTAACATAGGAAACTCTCCTATTTGAAGAGCAAGGCAAAAGAACATCTTCAGATCTAACAAGTGTTTCATCCCTTAGACTTCCTGATATTCTAAAAGGGCTGGGCCACACTTCTCTTGATTCCCAAGTGTCCTTTCAGTTGTTTTTGTTTCTTTTTTTTTAAAAAAAGCTTATAGTTTTTGATGGCAGTAATTTCTTCTAGCTCTTTGTTAAGTTGTAGCACAATTATGAATTAATCTGCCGATATTTTGTGAAGATGTTGATCATTTCTGCCTTTTCATTTGGTTCATGTCTTTAAAAAATCCAAACTTTTAACAGGTGGCAATAGCCTTATCTACATTGACCCTTCAACTCTCCGCCGTTCTGTGTCAGTTGCTGCACCAACCGTGACCAACCAGGACAGCCCTGTCACCATGGCAACCACAGCCAGTCAGCTGGCAAGAGCATTTGGCATAATGGTGCGCCAGATCACAGACTTGCTTAATGTCATGCCATACTACCATGCCTTGACCCCAAGCTTGCCTAGGGTATTGGAGGTCACACCCCAGGAGGAGCATAACTTACAGGTATCAATCTTATTGTGTCAGCATCCTTGTTCTGCAGTTCCTGTTTGATCTGTTTTAACTCTTTTGGCCTGACCCTCGGAACAAATGGCATTTAATGGAGACATTTGATGTCAGGACAGATGCGCCTCCTCCATTCTGCTGGGATGATCCTTGCCTTACCTGTGTCTGTTTTCTTTTCATTATCCATAATACTATTAGAGTGAAAGTAATTGCATTCTCTCTTTCTTATTACTTCCAGCATTTTCAAGACATTAAAAATTGCCAAGCTTGACCCGCAGCACCAACTCTTTTTTTTTTAACAGGTGTACTTAGAACAACATCTGCGCCCAACTTGGCAGTGGCTAGTAGCTGTGATGGACTCCACAGAGGCTCAGCTCCGCTTTGGTTCTGCCCTCAGCAACAACAGTGACCCTTCCTGCCCTCAACATCCACTGCATGCCAACTATACCCGTTCTCAACGTGAGCGTGCAGCCCCTCCTAGGGAAGAGGCAAGATCATTACAAGTTCTGGACCACAACCGCAGACGGCTAAGATTTGGCACTTTGAGTATGTATTTTCTCAATATTTTTTACCTATTTACAGGCTAGGAGTTTGAGCTGCCCATTTCTTACACCCTGTGAGATCTCTGTCTGCTGCTGGCAGCAGTATTGTTTAGTGTTGAATAAAAGCAGTAACTACCTAAATTTGTTCAGTAGAAAATTCTAATAAATCAGTAGCATATTATGCATGTCAGCTATTTCTGCTGTTGAGAGTGCAGTTTGAATACTTTTCACATCAACAGTTCAGAATGTGAGAGGTTAGAGAGATGAAGTCTTGTACCAGAATCTTCGTCAGGCATTGGTCTGAAAGTATTCTGTACAGTCGCATGATAATTATGGCAGAGCAATACATTGCCTAACCTGAGCTTTTAGAAGCAGATTGTAGCAAGAAGCAGGAACATCGTTCTTAAATAATTTGATTGTGCATTTATAAGGAGACATAGTCGCATAAGACATGCATTATTTTAAAGTAATATATTCTATGTTGTTTTAATTGCTATAGCCACCAGTAGTGATGGTAACTCAGCACGGAGAGACTTCCTTAGCTATGCACTGTCTTTGATGCGCGGCCATCACGATGAGCATTCGGACTCACTGCCTGTGATTGATATCACTGCACTGAAGCACACCGCCTATGTGTTTGACGCCCTCATCTACTACATGCGCACAGCCCCAGACTCTGATGTGGAAGCTTTGAGGGATGGTGTCTCTGTGACCTCATGGCAAGATGGGGAAGAAGGGGAGGAGGAACATGATGAAGAGTTACCTGGTGCGTCCAGCTCAGCCGGATTGAACATGGAGTCTGAGAGTATTGATGGAGACAGTGACAGTGCTACAAGGCTGGGAAGGAGACACCCATTTTTCCAGAGATCAGATTCCACTATCTTCATGGGTTGCCCACCTCCTGATCCCTTTCACACTCCACTAGTGGAAGCACTACCCCTTGCAGACCAGCCTCATCTACTGCAACCTAATGCTCGTAGAGAAGACTACTTTGGAATGGCCAAACCAACGGTTGTCTCCAAATCAGGTAAGCAGGAATTTGTTATGGATAGGTATAATGGCTTGCACTATGCAACATGCTGATCAGACATACAACTTTATGATAGAAAGAGACAGTGTTGGTGGTAGGAGAGGAGGTACCAACGCTTCAGTATCAGGATTACGCCTAAGATGTGTGTTGCCTCTGAAAATATGAAGATATGTATTGTAGAATAATAAAATGTACCTACTTACTTTAAGGAACCATGGCATTACCAAACATTGATGTGTTTTTAAGAATTTTCATAGGAGTCCGGAACCTAATTCTACATTGTTTGGAGTTTTTAAGAAATATTACAGTGAGGAAATTAGGTCATTTTTCTTCTGTGTTTGGCATAAAATACTTACAGGTTTACAGCAAATATTTTAGTTATCTGGCTTTTTTATTTCCTCCATCCTTTTCTTTCATTTAGTTTGCTTCTTGTCCACCTTTAGTATATTGTGTGAAATGTTAACCTGTTCTTACATACAGTAGAACCTTGTTATGAGATATGCCTTAGTGCATGGAAAAAGGTACACTCAATTCGAGATCCACCTGATTAATGGAATAATAGCGTAATGAATCCGTGCTTATGAAATTCATCTTTAATAACAAGACATAATTATTAAATGTGTATTAAATATTGAAGTTCCACGATTTTGGAAATGTCTGGTTTATGGTCTGGGTGGAAATAAAATGAAAACTTATCTCCAAAACAGGTGAGGGAGCGTCGGTTGCCCTGGGCCAGCAGCTACCTTTGAGTTTAGCCCTATCACTTCGACCAGATGATGAAAGGATACAGCTGGCACAGAGTCTGAGAAATGCTGCATTCCAACCTATTTCTGCTGCTCCAGTTAGCAGCACCAGTAGCACAGGCCGCACAAGTGGTGTCGGTGTCACCAACCTGGTCACCACTGCAAGTTCTGCTCGCCTGACTTCTGCCGATCTCAGGTCCTCGGATATATTCCCACAGAGTGTAGCTGTCAACCTGTCACTCTCTGGCACGGGTTCGAGCCTGGTCCATGATCCTGTAGACAACACTTTGAATATCCCCCTGCCCATGGATCCGGCCCCTCCTTCTACTCTAGCTTCAGTCATCTACCCAGAGCCTTCATCCAGTGTCATTGTTGGCTCTTCATCTTCTCCTTCTTCGGCCACACCTTTTGCACTGCCCCACCCATCAGCTCCCATGGTCTCCACAACTCCACAGACCCCCAGCCAACTGGCCAGGGCTGCCCTCTCAGCATTCTCAGAAATCGCCACCAGCCGGGAAAGGATGTCCACTGTGGTGACCACGTCCACCACCACCACCATCAGCACCTCCTCCATGTCCAGCACCGGCTCCCTACCCAGTTACCAGCTCCACCTTCAAGCCACCTCTTCTGCTGGCCTCTCTCCCTCCACCCTTGCAGATGGCAGTCAGACCAGTGTAATTGTTCACACAGCCTCCACCCCATCCACCCAGCTGGTAAATGCCCAGCTGGCTCCTCTTCTGTCCCCAGTCGCTGCCAGTCAGCAGAATTCATCTATGGCTGGCCAGGCTTCTTCATCCAGTGGTGCTGTTGGCAGCAGTCAGGAAGACATGGAGGTGGTCCAGCCTCCCATCAGACCCAAAATTCACTTTGCATTCCTGGCATGGTCACAGAACCAAGCTGCATCTTCTGCCAGCACTACTGCCTCCTCCTCTTCTCAAGGTAGGGAAACTTTGTCTCCTTGGCAGTGGTCTGTCCATAGTAATGAAGGACTGCATTTTTGTATGTGGTCCTGCATTGTTATCTTGTTGACCCAGAACAATGGCAAATTTGTAGGCAATAAATCAGGACATTGCCACTTAGAGCTTGGTTTAGGGGTGGGGCTAGGGGTAGGATTAAAAAAAAGCAAATTTTGGACAGTTCCTAACAATATCATTTTCTGCTTATGCTGGCCACCTCTTGATGAATGGCATGCAGCCATGCATGTGTATGTAAGCCTGCCTGTTGTACATCTATTATATTTGGCCTGGCACACCATTTTCTGAGGTGTTTAAATTTTTTTCACTGTGACAAAAGTGTAGCATCTAAATCAATGAAACTTGCAACAACTATAGTATCTATCTGCTAATATGTTTAAAAGCTTATTTCACTTTATGAAATAAAGTGGAGTTTTTGGCATCTCGTGCATGTTTTTTTCTTTCTCTTTCAAACAGGTACCTCCAGCACTCCACAGTCCTTACAGTCCCTCCCCTCCACTCAGGATCCTGGCTCTATGACTTCAGAATCCCAGATGGAAAGTTCAGAATCCCAGCGCTCATCCTCACCCACTTTGCCATCTGGTGTCTCCTTGGTCTCCCTGGCTCCAGTTCCCGCTCACTCTTCATCTCTGCCACACATGTAAGTTATATTTTGGTTCTGTTTTTGCTGCCTACAGACCTCTGCCTTCAGTGTATGATCACCATCCTTTTAAAACCTCAGCTATTTTCAATATTTTTTTCATGGCGCAATTCACTCCTGTAATTTCAAACCCCCCTAAAGATACACTGAATGTGCACCCAGTTTCCTCTTCTTTCCTGCCCTCCAAAATTTGCATTACTTTAGAAAAACCCAAAATTCTTACTAGGGGGATTGCACACCCAATTCGTGTGATGTGGAGAAAACCCTGTATATTAATAACTTTATACAGAGCAGTAGTAGTAAACTGTGAGACTTTGTCATAGTTGGAGGCAATTCATTCATAAGACTCATTAAAAGTTGGTTTCCTATTTAATGTCTTATACAAAGTGACACACACCCATGCAAAAGACAAACCCTGAACCTGATTTATTTCAAACTTTGTAACAGTGTACTTTATTGTATGGGGCATAAATGTAATAAATTTTCAAGCCTGTCATGCAACTTTGAGCAGAATGAAAGCTGTCTGAAAACAGCATCTGAAATAGCAGCAAACCTAGATCCAAATTTGAAGAGCACACTTTGGATATAGCACATCAGCATTAATTTCTCTGACATGTCGTGCAGAGTTTGTGCAATTTATTGAGAATTGCTTCAGCTATTCTGTTTAATGTCCATACAATTGTTGTAAAAATGGCATTGTGCAGCACAAGGCACCATTCAGAAATTGCTATTCTGTTCCATCCTACAGAAGCACAGATACCTCATCTAGTCTAGACAGCGCACCAATTGATCTGGTAGGGGCCAATGAGAATGTGTCCAACACAGTTGACATTGAGACAAGTGATCAGTCAGCACATCCAGCCCCACCTCCACCTCCCCCAGCCCCTCCCTCAACCATTCCTCCTCCCCCTCCATCAATGTCCATGTCTGCAGTCAGGTAAGGCTATTATTTCTTTCTCTCACTCACTCTTTTTCTTTCTTTCTTTCTTTCTTTCTTTCTTTCTTTCCTTTCCTTTCCTTTCCTTTTTTCATTTCATTTTTTTTTCCTTCCTTCCTTCTTTCTTTCTTCCTTTCTTTTTCCTTTCTTTTCTTTCTTTCTTTCTTTCTTTCTTTCTTTCTTTCTTTCTTTCTTTCTTTCTTTCCTTTAACAAAGGTTAGGTGGATTAGAGAATACACATACGGTTTCAGTTTCTAGTCTCATGATGAGCAGGAAATAATTACCCCAGAGTAAAATAGTCTGACTGGAGGCCAATAGCTTAATGTGGTTATGACATGTCATAATTATTACCTCCTTTGCTGCCAGGGATCACACAAAAATTCTTCTATATCATGGCACAGAAATTAGAAGATTTGAGAACTGTATTAACATAATGAATGTTTCTTAAAGGAATATTGTATTAGTAAAGACGTAAAGTGTAGTAGTAATGTAGTGTCTTCAGTTTCTTTCCATATCACTGGGCCGAGAATTTCTCAGGCATAAGGCAATCAGTGAGTTAATGTGGGCATGCACAAGCATTGTTTGTTCATTTGACTGGAAGTTCTGTAGTCAAACTTTAGTATTGTTGCTAACCCACAGCCCTCAGTGACATAAAGGACAGTTTCTTCTAACATATACAACACACTGTACACTGTACAGTTCCTCAGAGCAGCTGCATAAAATTTGTCAGTATCACTACATAGCATTGAGCTGAATAGCAAATGCTCAAGATTGGCTGGATCAATAACAGCAACAACCACTAGACTAACAGCCACAATTTCATTTTGTGACAGTAACAGTTGAGAATGCGGGTGAAGCCATTGTTGTTTTTAGAGTATGTTGACATTCTTCAGTTCTTATTGTTGTACATCTTTAAACATTGGAGTGTCATGGACCAGACTGTGTCTCATAACAGTCCGCTTGGGACATAGGGCTTTTCATAAGTGAGAATGTGACTGAAACCGTTGTAGTTATCTTTCCTAGGGTGCGTTCACAGTCTTCAGTTTATATTCATGTCTTATTGTTGTAAATCTACAGACATCAGAGTGCCATAGGCCAGATTGTGTCTCATGACATCCTGCTGGGGAGATGGCGCCTGTCACTTGACCTGTTTGGCCGGGTCTTCTGTGATGATGTTGGAGCAGAGCCGGGTTCGGTGGTCAGCGAACTGGGCGGCTTCCCTGTCAAAGAGGGGCGGTTCAGACGGGAGATGGAGAAGCTGAGAAATTCCCAGCAGAGGGATCTCACCTTAGAGGTGTGTATTGCTGTCTTATTATGATAACAATTACCTGGAGCTACTTGATTTGATCCTCAACAAACATAGCAGCTGCAAATATAGTAGCTGAAAGATCTTGGCAGGTTTGTGAGGGAACAGTTTACAGAGACACACAGAGACTTCCACATAGTGTCAATGACAACCATAAGAAAAGGATGACCATCTCATTAACTCTTTTTTTGTATTTTCCTACAAATTATGAACTCTTTTGTTGATAAATATTGTTTGTCTGTAGACATGTCATGCCAGTTTGCATTACGCTTGGATCATGGTAAATTAGAGATAGATGTGAAATTTGTCAAAAATATATGTGAACCTTTGAATACTCGAAGGAATTTTTATTTTCACAAGTATGTACTTTGCTCTGTGAACAGGACACAGGATAACTACATTGCAGATTTGTAGGCTTACTTCTTGATACGGTGCTTGATGGCTTCTCTCTGTATGGTGTCATCAACAAAAAGACTATGAAATTTGAAATTTCAAAACAACCTGAAAAATTGCCAACAGTGTCGGGAACAAAAAATTGAACTTCGATACAGCAGCTCTGCATTTTTAAGACACAGCTATATGCTAGGATGTAGTTGGATACCAATTGTCCATGTTTATAAATTGGTTAGAATTTTACAGTCTACTGATTCTACAAATGTGCGGCCATGTGATGATGTGTCAGTATAGATGTATGTTATGTAATGTAATGTAATCTAATGTAATGTAATGTAGAAACTCTGTAAGTTGTTGTTTTAAGTTTGTCATGACCAGAACTATAGCAGTCACATCTGTCTCACATGTAAAATACTCTCTATATCCAGGTTGAAAGAGACCGCAATGCACTACTTACCCAGACTTTCAAACAGCTGAACACATACTTCAACCGACGCACCAACACATCTGGTCCACCATTGTGTGTACACAGGGTCAAGGTCACATTTAAAGATGAGCCAGGAGAGGGAAGTGGTGTGGCTCGCAGCTTTTACACAGCTGTTGCCAATGTAAGTTTTACCAGTGGAACAGATTATCTCTTTTGGGGGCTGGGGAGTGAAGAGCATGTATGGGGGTCCATTTGCAGATTTGGGGGTAGGGCGGTCGAAGAGGAAGGTCTGGTCTTGATACTTTGTTTTCTAAAGAAAGTGCTGAACCTAGAACATGCAATTATTATTTCCATGGTCCAGCTCCATCCCTCAGATTGTTGTGTTGAGCGTTATCAAAGAAATGTCTTCAGAAAAGGCCTTTCGGTGTTCAAACTTTGTGAAAAGTTGAAGGTATTGAATATCAAATCCAGAAGTAGATCATGGCTTTAACTCTGCCAAAGTTATTCAGAAACCTTAGAAGAGTCAATGCTGTTTCCACTTTCCCATTTCCATCAGTTTACTTTGTTCCTAACTTTGTGTCCTTGGCTGCTTGCAACAAGAATGCTTATATATTCTGAATGTTAGTGCTCAGTTCCTGTAAAATGGAAGGTATGTTGTATGCTACCAAGGAAGTTTGGAAACTTATTGAATGATCTGGTCCACATGAGTAATCATTTTAACTCATATGAGCAGGCTTTATGTGGACTTTTAAATCATGTGAATATTATCACTTTAGATTCTTTATAGCCGCAACAATTTTTTTACAAATTTTGTCATGTTGAAATGGTGGCAGTCAGTATAAGCTTGTTGATGTGATGCCAGGGTAATTGTATGGGGCTCAAGATGCCCATTAAGGCAAGAAGTGTTTAAGGGCCACACATTAGCAGAAGGATTTAGATTGATTATGAAAATACATTTGCTGCATCACAGGGACTGAGCAGTCATGTTAAGTCTCATACATCATACAAGTCACCCTTTGAACACAGTATGTTGTTAGCAACACATAAATCCCATGTTGTCCATTGTAGCAAATATTTTCATGTCAAAGTTCTTTCTTAGTTTTGTTTGTGTGAATAGAAATGAAAATATGCTGATTTTGTTGAAATTGCCATGAAAACTAACTTAGATGAATACTTTCCACCAGGCTGCCTTGTCTCAGGAGAAACTACCACCACTAGATTCCATTCTTGTGGGAGGCAAAGCTTTACAATACAGTAAATCACTAGGTATGTAAGAATGTTGGCTTTTTTTCACTTACAAATATTGACAAGGAAAGTGTCATTTCTTAGTGTGAAATTCCATTTCTGTTGTGATAGTAATTATTTCAAAAGCTAAAGAATGATTTCTGATTTTTTGATGACGGTTTCTTCATGTAGATAAGCTCTTAAGTCTTAAGGCTTAGAAATTAAGTATGGAATATGCTAGCTGTAACTGCTTGGTCAGCGACATAGTATAGGTAAACCAGCACTGGGCCAAGGCTTCTGTTGCAAATGACATTGGTAGTGTAAGTAAAAAAAATGATATTTCTACTCTCTTAAAGAATGAAAACGGTATTGAGAATGTGTCATTTTTGAAAACTGCCCTCAATGTCCAGAGTTATTTCTCTTTCTGTGTGCTGCAGATTGTTTTTTATTGGGATGGGATGGGGATGGAGGAAGCACCAAAAAATGTTTTGCTTAATCCAGTTATTTAGTATCCTTTTAATAGAAACTTTTGCAAACCATGTTAAGACAGAAGTTGCCCTTAACAGGGTAATGGAGAAATAAAAGTTTTCAATTATGAGCTCACTGAGACGTTTTTGTCCCTGAACTTTTTGAGTTCATGCCATTGCCCACTTTGCTTAGCCAAGCTTAGATCCTTGTATGTACTCTTATCTAGTATATCTATTTGCAAAGTGGTTGTCAATAAGCCCAGTTTGAGGAAATTTTGAAATTCTATTCATGGGACATACATGGCAGTTTCCATAATGTTGACAGTAAGCTTACAGAATTGATAGTTCTTTGCCACTGTAATTAATTCAGAGGATTTGGCCTCTATGTCCACTTCTGTCAAAATCAACTTAGATCTCATCAACCGGCTCCGCTCTTCTCGTGATCGTGAGAGAGAGAGGCCGAGGAGCACCATCAGGCAGCGCAGCCGGGATCGAGAAATGCGAAGGACCTTGTCTTATGATGCCCCGCCTTTCTACATGCCAACTGACCCTCCTTCTGGAAGCTCCACAAGTGGTTCAGGCACAGACAACCCAGAGGGCGGCACAGAAGCAATACCTCAGTATCGTAGACAGTTGGGAGAGAGACTGTATCCAAAAGTTCGGGCTCTGAGACCAGTAAGTCTTTGTCCAAACCCAGGATTAAAATTTATATTTTATAATATTATTCAGTACTTAATTACATTCAGTGTTGAAATCACGGGAATTCTGGAAATTACTGTCCTCGTTATTGCTGAGGGAGACTTAAATAATCATTTTTATTTAACTTCTTAATATTTATTTACTGTTTAAGGGCAATTCCAGCAGAATGCCATGTCAGTTACGCTAATTTCTGAACAGCCTTGACTTTACAGAAACCAGTTTCGGTTTATATCTAAAGAATAGATTCTCCCCTGTTAGAAACTATCAAAATTGATTACAATAAAGTCAAAGCTTTTCAGAATATAGCGTAAATGACGTGGCATTTTGCTGGAATTGCCCTTAATGATTTACTCACAAAAGATGTGATTAATAAATCCCCAGACTATGCCTGTAAAAGCTCATAGATTTACTTTAGGTATTACTTTTCTCCATCACTTTGGAGGAAGTCCACTTGGGACTCAGCACAGTACATTGCTGCTACCAAGTTTAGAAGCTCCCCTGAAAATTCTTTATGTATCAGCATATCGAACTCATCTGTGAATCCACCTACATCTTTTTTAGTAATCTCAAATCTCATTCCTAGATGCAACACACCAGAGAATTTTAACATTACTAAAGCAATTTCACCGTAGAGTGGGCAGTTAGTCTGATCACTACTTATTCTTGTCCATGTTTTTCAGAATTTGGCTGCCAAGATCACAGGCATGTTGCTGGAACTCTCCCCTTCCCAGCTGGTGCTGCTCTTGGCCTCAGATGAGTCACTGAGACAGAGGGTGGATGAGGCTGTGGAAATCATTGCTTCTCATGGAAGGTACAGTGGAAGAATCGTAATTTTGTGTATTCATTTAATAAGTTTACCTTTTTATTGAACATGAATTTTCCATGCATGGTTTCATTATTATTCTGTCATTATTGAGATGGGTCTCGATACTGAGTATCAAAGTTTTACTGTGTAAAATTTTGGCAAATCTGTAGGTGATCTGAAAGTATAAATGTTTTGTCAAAAGTAGACCTGTTCCAGAGTCTTGGAATTCTCCAAAATTTGTTATAGAAATAAAATCTGGAAATTTTATCAATTCATTTTGGGATATCCTGGATCCTTAACAAGTCTGAAAAATTTCTAGTAGAAAAATATTTCACTTACTTTGTGAATTCAATAGTACCATTAAGAGAGGCTGCAGGCTTTTCTGCTGATGGAGGTATGGGCAGCTGTGTGAAGATGACATGGTACAAGGGCCTATTGTATGTTATTCATTAATTTTAAGTCTCACAATAATTAAAAAATTCATAAAAAATGTTCAGTTTAAGCTTTTGGTATACAGTATAAGCTATAGGTATAAATAAGCCATCACTGTTTTCAGCTGAATGAAGTCTGTCATTTGGTACTCGGTACTTCTTGTTTTTCATTTGTGACATTTTAAAATTTCAACCTGTCGTACTTACTCAGTCATTAAGTGTTCATTGTGAATCACTTTAGCATTGATTCTGATTCTGACATTGTTTATGTCCTATTCAGGGAAATCACCTCAGACAGCTTCCTCGACCTAGACATCTTCAATCTGTCATCTGACAAATCCAAGACTCCGCCCTCCTCATCAGGCAGTGGGGCCAGAGCTGCGGAAGGGCTTAGCTGTGAGCTCCTCATGGAGGAGGACATAGAAGACAACGCCCCATTATTTTGGCAGCCAGGCAAGCGAGGTTACTACTCCCCAAGGATAGGGAAGGCATCGCCTGAGAGGCTGAACGCATTTAGGAACATAGGAAGGTAAGAAGTTCACAGACTTCAATTGAATATGTTGATCCTCGTTGCAACACTCCTGTAACCAATTCAAATTGACATTTCAGCATTTTATAATCAGGAATGCCACTGTCCAGAGAATTCTCTGAAAACACAGAATGTTGAAAAAAAAAATAGGAAACTCTCTTACTCGGAGAACGAGGCAACAGAAGATCTTCAAAGAAAGATACTCCCGTCTTACAAGTGTTTCGGCCCTTTGACTTTCTGACACTCTAAAGGGCTGGGCCACACTTGGGTCATGACTCCCATGTGTCTTTCTGTTGATTTGGGAGTCATGATTCATGTTGTCTTTTATGCAGAGAAAGCTATTCACATCAGTTTAAGAAACTGTTAACTGTAGGCTGAGATATTTTATATTGTCTTTGTGTTTGACCATATCACTGTACTGTATGTTCTGCATATTTTTTGTTTGACAGAATTATTGGTTTGTGCCTGCTCCAGAATGAGATTTGTCCACTCTTCTTCAATCGCCATGTCCTGAAATGTATTCTGGGTCGCCGCATTGGCTGGCATGATTTGGCATTCTTTGACCCGGTTATGTATGAGTCCTTGCGGTCACTGGTGGAGGATGCTGAAACTAAGGACGCACAGCTCATCTTTACAGCCCTTGATCTCAACTTCTGTGTGGAGCTGTGTGCTGAAGAGGTCAGTAATGAAGTTCCCATGTTCCCATCTGAACTTGCACTTACGGTAAACTTCAGATAAACTTACATACAGGCTATCGAGCTCATGGTAATTTGGTAGCATCAGCCACTTGTAAAACATGACATAACAAAGCAGTTAGTAAAGAGGTATAGAGGCAAGTTACTGAAACTGAAACACTGAGGTGAGTAAACAAGGAGTTGAAATCATGATGGTTATGGTCATGAGGCTCTACAGAGCTGTATAGCACAGATAATCTTCATGATAGTATTACTAGATTAGTAATGGGCACAATATTCAACATTTTGCTGTCGCTGCTGAAAGCCCATGTTTTATTTTTTTTTAATTGCAGGGTGGGGAGCAAGTGGAGTTGATACCAGATGGTGCGGAGGTAGAGGTTTCAGCCCAGAATGTTCACAATTATGTTCGCAAGTATGCTGAGCATCGCATGGTGGTTGTTGCTGAGAAGGCCCTTAAGGTAAATGGAGTTTTTAAGTCAGCCAAGTGTTATGTGGTCTACTTTTGTGTAGTAACTTAAGTTGTAAATGGCCCAGTATGTGTGATGAGATGTGGCACAAAATTTATGTTGATTATGTGGATTTTTTTTTTGGTCTCAAAGAGGCATAATTAATCCTCTGAAAACTTAATTTCAGTATTATTGTCTAGGTCACTGTTTATGGTCATTGGGTGCATGACTGATAAGAAAAGAAGTTAACAAGAAGCATTGAGAAATTGTGAAGATCTCTTAATCAAATCAAAGTACAGGGGTAACAGACTAGTATAAGTTTAGATCTGGACTCATACAAATGTTTGTACAGTACCATATTTTTTAATATGATATCCATATGTGTGCAAACTGTCACAAATATTGTTTCCTGCTACGTGATTTGGCTGTTATGATTATATCATTCATTCATGTCATTGGAGGTCTATGGCCGATTATATATTGATGAATAAACTATTGAACTATTGGACAAGGGAAAACACTCAGATATAATTTGACACAAAGTATGTAATTTACTTGACGCTCAATTCTGACTCTGAAGGCTAGGAAAGTGGCCATTACTGTTCCATGAGCGATGACTTTATCCATTAGACAATAGAATATTCTAAAGAGAAAATTTGCAAAGAAGAAGTGGAAATTAGCAAATTCACAGAGATGATATATTTTACATACATCTGAAAAGCATGAATTCCCTGATGTAAATTACATGACAGTTTTAATCAAGCAGTAAGTAGACATTCTGTAATACATATTTATTTCTCCAACCTCAGACACATTATAGAATGTCAAAACCTGAAATGAATTCCATAACTAATGGACCGCAGTCAATATTTCAGGCTATATTTCCATATACAGGACCTCCCCCTCCCCCAAAAGAAAAAAAAAGCCTCTGAAGTGCAGTTTGTGCAACATGAAATGGCCCAAATACAGTTTTTCGTAATATGAACTTCTAGTATGATGGTTCTGAAGTAGTGATAAAATTATATGGGAGATTGCCTGTGACAGCAGTTCAAAAGGAAATGGTTCAAAAGGATGACTTGTATTGTTTTCTATTCTGTGACCTTCTCTTCCAGAACTTGCGGCTTGGTGTGTTTGATGTGATTCCTGCCAACTCATTAGACGGTTTGACTGCGGAAGACCTCAGGTTGTTGCTGAACGGAGTGGGAGACATCAATGTGCAGACCCTGATTAGCTACACTTCTTTTAATGATGAAAGTGGTATGTTTAGAATCTGCTGTATCCTACTTTGGGATTTATGCTGCATTGTGCACATACATCTGCCTGAACATCGGGAAAGAACATGGTTGCCATTCATTAGAAAATTTTCTGAAATTGGAGAATGTTGTCTTTCAGAGAAGGTTGTTTGACATTTGGTCTAAGAAACTGCTGAGATAGAAATAATAATAGGCGACAATTTAATCAGCACTCTCACAGAAATAGGCATATGCTCGCAAAAAGTATGAATATTTGGGTGTACAAGAATAGGCCCAGATGTTTGTTTTGTCGTCAGTGTCTTGGGACGTAGTCATCACACTTGGAACTTTTCAGGACCCAGAGCCAAGCTTTAGAGATTCATGCTCCTTTACATGCAATTGTTTAGACAGTCATGTGTGATACTCTCTCTGACTAATGTTCTTTGTTTATGTACAAGAATAGGCCCAGATGTTTGTTTTGTCATCAGTGTCTCAGGCCGTAGTCACCCTTGGAATTTTTCAGGACCCAGAGCCAAGCTTTAGAGATTCATGCTCCTTTGTATGCAGTTGTTTAGACAGTCATGTGTGATACTCTCCCTGACTGATGTTCTTTGTCTTGACTGATTTCAGGAGAGAACTCCGAAAGAGTTCAGAGATTCAAGAGATGGTTTTGGGCTGTAGTGGAGAAGATGAACAACTACGAGAGACAGGATTTGGTAAGTGCATTTTACCTTAACTTGAGAAAGTTCCTGAAGCTGCATTTTGAGTTATAATGTCAAATCTTTTCATGTTGTGTGTAGAAAGATAAGATAAGATAAGGTATGTTTATTCATCCACAACATCCACAAGGGAAATGTGTCTTTGTTACAGTGATTACAATGGATATGTTTTACAGAAATACATATGACTATTCCACTCTTTCTCTCCTTTCCTGCAGGTGTATTTCTGGACATCCAGCCCTGCCCTGCCTGCCAGTGAAGAAGGGTTCCAGCCTATGCCCAGTATTACAATCAGACCTGCGGATGATGACCACCTCCCTACAGCAAACACTTGCATATCTCGTCTGTACATCCCTCTGTACTCGACCAAGGCCATACTCAGAACCAAGCTGCTGCTCTCTATCAAAACCAAAGCCTTTGGGTTTGTGTAGCAGCCATCCAACACTTGGTAGCGAACTAAACTGTGAATGGACTTATCACAATTACATTACAACATGCTTGTTATGAAAAAACTTTTATGTGAAACTAGCACTACTCCAAACATTTTGCAAGTTTGAAGACGATAATTTTTGTTGGATCACGTCCTGGAATGCTTAGTATGCTTAATACAAAACAGTTTTGGGTGTTCCTTGTATTTCATAGTAAGCATGTGTGGATGCATCTGCATGACTATTTTTTGAGGGGGTCACTTATAGCAAGCTTGGGAGATTAGTAATCAGTTCCTGTTGTAATCTTAACACAGAAGACCAGTGTTCACTTATTTTATGAAAGAAAATCCTGCAAGTCAAGACCACCTTTTCTCAATGATAATATATCAGTCTGGAATGGAATCACCTCAAGTTAAACCTGATTTCAGAGTTCTTATGACTGTTGTTGAAAATCCTTTACGTAACAGAAATTATATATCCAAACTTTCAGGTCATTTTATCCATGGCATAATTCTAACCCTTATAAATGATTATGCTGTGAAGTGGTTCCATTTAAAGATTTATTCATTGCTCAGCAACGTATCTTGGTTTGGTGCAATAACAAATGGAAAACATGAACCAAGGGCAGTACCATTCAGAACTGCTGGAATTTGGAAGATTAGCTCAGTGAAGCCTGAACAACTTGTAAATATACTGATGGGCATTAGAAACGCAGAGTTTCTGATGAGACTCATGGTGGATAAAACATTGTTTACATTATAAACTTGTTTTCATTGAATGTAATGTGACATTAACTCATTATTTTAAATGATCATGGTGAGTTTTTATCATGGTTTTGTTATTTTTGGGTCAAATTGTGAAAACTCATGTTTATGAAGTTGGTATATAGGCAATAAGTAAATTTTTTTTTGTCGTCACTTGGGTTACAAATAGTCCTGTGATGCAGAAACCAGTGTGAAACAATAAATTTGATATCGTTTGCCTTCAGATAACCATGTCTAGATTAACAGCTGAATAGTGTGAAAGGGCCTTGATTGTGTTGGATGCTGGTATATTGGAGTCAGAAGTATCCAGAAGACTCAATTGCCATAATTCTGCCATTGTACTACTGCAACAATACTTCAGACTTTCTGGTTCCACTCAGAACAGGTCACATACGGGACAGCCAGGGGCCACTATCCCTGGACAAGATGTTCACATAAAACTAAGCGATCAGTGTAGCTGCTTCCAATTTGCTGCTCACACTGCGTTGGCCACTTTTGGCTTCAACTGTGAGCCACCACCTGTGTGAAGCCAGACTCACTTCAAGAAGGCCACATTATGGCACTGTGCTTATTGTCCAGCGTCGGCAGAACTGTATGAATTGGGCTAATCATCATCAAAGATGGACAAGAAACCAGTGGCAGGGCGTACTTTTCTCTGGTGAAAATCGCTACAACCTGTCGCACCTAGATGGGTGCATGAATTTGTGGCATCATCTTGGAGAACATTCCCTTGACATTTATGTATTTGAACACGATGGTTGTGGAGGAGGAGGTATCCGTCAGGTGGGATCAGCTACAATCACTGGATAGCATTACATGTCTTCAAAGGTCCTGTCAATGCACTTACATACAGATATGACGTTCATAATGGCATTATCGTGTCAGTGATTGCAGCCCATCATGATCTCCAGAACTTTCAGCACGACAATCCCAGGCACATACAATTCGTTTCACTTGGCAGTTCCTACAGCATCAAAATTTTGTCGTATTGGACTGACCAACTTATTCGCCAGACATTCCCCATTAGAGCATTTCTGGGAGGAGAGAGGCTGCAGAGTTAGAAATATGGCAATTTCTAATCTGTAATCCCTGGAAGTCGCCCTGGTTCAGGAATGGAATGCTGTATCTGAGAATATAACCTGGAACCTGATTATTCAATGAGAAACATTATGCAGAGAGTGCATCCAGGCTCATGGAGGGCATACATGCCACTAAATTTGATGTCGTTTGAAATCAAGTACTGCATGAGCGCATTTGTGACTTTTCATTTAGCAACTTGCTTTGTTATTTGCCTCCCAAAGCATTTACTTTTAAAAGCATTTCCATGGTTTCTCTGTAAATATTGAGAAGACATTATTCTTACTCTATGCGCATTTCAAAGCCAAAATCACCTATACTCTATGAGTAATCGATTCTCGAATGACCCCTGCGTTTTTAATGCTCATCAGTATATTATGGAATATAATACTAAAACTATTCCTTTTCTAAGAATAGTCTATAACATAAAGGGTGAAAAAGCTGGACCGGCCTGGTGAATTGTGCAAAATGTCTTATTACGTCTTACTCAGCCTTATGTGAGAAAGATGAAATTGTAACATAAATTAGTTTTTGGCTGGTGCAGAGTGGAGGACATGTATACTTCAGTGTTCAGTCAGTTAATCTTTTTTTCTCCTTGAAATGGTAGTTATCTAAGACTCACCTCTGTTTGATCAGGTCATTGGCACAATTGAGATTGTTAGCAGTTTGTGGCTGTCAGTTATATGGTGGTGAAGTGTGTTAAGCCATAACAGCAAGTTGTCCAAAGTCAGAAGCTTGCAGAGCCTCGTTCATAATAATTTGTGCGAGCTCATGTTTTCTTGTGATCAGTTCTTCTCTTCTCCACCCGTGCTGTAGATGGAAGTATAGGAAAGATACTTGTAGATTGGACTATTGCAGAGATATTTATGGAGGTACTTGTAGATAGAAATATTGCTTGTGAGATGGGTGCTTACAGTTGAGTTTGTATTTGATGTTTGATTTGTTGTGGATTAGATGAATCAGGCAAATTATTTTATTGGATGTAATGAAGTATTGGTAGAGAGGACAAATGTTGAACTTGAAAATCTGTCACATGGCTGTTAGTTGTGGGAAATTCATGATCAGAATGACTCTGTGGCTTTCATGCTTAATTAGAATAGCTCAGTGGCTTTCAGGCCTAACATGAATGGGTGAGTGGTCGTTTCAGGCATAGTGAGGATGTGTTTTCAGGCTTAGTGAGAGTGGCTGGGTGGTCTTTTCAGGCCTGGTGAGAGTGGCTGAGTGGTCTTTTAAGGCCTGGTGAGTGTGGCTGAGTGGTCTTTTAAGGCTTAATGTGGGTGGCTGAGTGGCTTCTCCAGTTTTGATGAGAATGGCTAAGTGGCTTTTCAGGCCTGAGGAGAGTGGCTGAATGGTTTTTCAGGCTTAGTGTGGGTGACCGAGTGGCTTCTCAGTTTTGACAGTGGCTGGGTGGCTTTTCAGGCCTAATGAAATGAGAGTGGACGAGTGGCTTTACAAGCATATCATTTTGTTGCCATACCCTTATGGAGGGCCACCCTTTCCTGGAGATGCACTATCTTTCCATTTGGCTAGACCTTTACAACTGATCATACAACATCTGTAACATATCTGCAGCAACAGTAAACCAAACAGAGTAGATACACTGGTGTAACGATTTTACTGCCACGATATGGGTTGATGCTGCGGTCTAGTGTTCCAATAGCAAAATGTTGGTAGGAGTGGTTTCCAAGCCTAGTGCATGGTCTACAGTGGCTGGCTTTGTTGATGCTTATCTTAATTTAGAAGCTTAGTAGGAGCAAGATGAAGGATAAATTGAGTGTCGTTAATCTCTGTTGGAGTTGGAGCCCAGCATCCACTTGTGAGGGGGTCATTTGATTTTATTGTAAACTTCATAAGTTTTTGTTGGGTGAACATCAGTTTATGTGTTGGTATTAATGTTCATTCCTGAGCTGGAAACACTGATTAGTAATTACAGGGATGGCAGAATGTCGAAAATTTTTGGCCCCCCCCTAAAAAAAAATCTATAAAGTAGGCATTTTAACAAGCGGAAACAGAAAACATGACAAATGAACTTCCATTTATCACTCATTGACTATTATGTTGATTGTGATGTCCCAAAGTTTTGCCATCCTTGTAGTTAATTTTATCGAAGGTAACGATAAAAATTGTTCTTTGTTTTAGCCAATACAGTGACAAGTTACCCTGATGAAGTTTGAGCACTGGATTAGTCAAATTGATGTGCTCATTTCTCCTTTCTTAGATATCACCTGGTATAAGCTTTACTTGTACTGTAATGACATTTTCCTCTTGAGCCAGAAAGTGCTCTTTTTATTATGTTCTTTCTTTTTGTTGTTGCTAAAACTATTTACTTCTAGTGCATTTCAAACAAAATCCAGTATTCTGTTCTTGTTTGCTTGATTATTGTTTTGTATATGAAATGAAATATAATACCAGAAAACCCTGGAATAAAAATTATAGTCAGGAAAAGAACTGGTGTGAAATATTGGCACCCAGAAATAATATGATCATAAATCCTTAAACAACATCAAATGATTTGTGACAGTACATTATTTCTGGGCAGCCATATAAAGATGAGACTGGCTTTGTTCACTATCTCTTTGAAATATTTTTAATACTGGTAAGTCAACATTACCAGAAAGCCAATCTTGTTCAGCTGAGAGGAGTTTGTCTATTATTTTAATTCAGTGTAAATGAAGCACATTGAAATTCAGGGGACCTAACCGTCATATAGACTTGTTATTTTCATGCATGAATGATAAGTGTATGGAAGAGTTTATGTACAGTATGAATGCAATATCTCAGCTGCAATGTGCAAGTAACCTGAAAGCACAAGTGTGGATATAGTTGAAGATTGATTTGTGTGAGTACTGCATGAATACATTCTCAGATCTGAGAATTGCATGAAATTAGTTTGCAGTTTGAAGAATGTATGAAATGGTGTTTGTATTTTTCCAGTAATTTGAAATGTCAGTTGGTAACTGACGAGGTATGTAGGTGACATGGAGGTATGTAGGTGACATGGAGGTATGTAGGTGACATGGAAGCAAAGATGTTAGCCTTTGAGAACATATTCAAGGAGGCCGGATGACATTTTGTGCTTGTGTACATTTCATGAATAGTTAGTGCCACCTGCAGTTTGCTAGTGGATTTGCCCAGTGTAGAATGTGGAGGATGATGCTGGATGAAATAAAGTTTGTAGATTTTGGACTGCTGATTGTGTAAGGAAGTTATATAATGGGATGGCAGAATGCTGAAAATTTCAGATACCCTGTCATGGCTAACACCATAATATGGTCAGAGATTCAGGAATTTAGCCTCCTCTCTCTCACTCAGAATGTGTGGGGTGTGCTGTGTTAACACAGAATGTATTTTGGGTGGCCAAAAAAACCAAATTATTTCATTTCAAAATTTAATAACATAAAGTCTTATGCCGCTGAAATTTTCCAAAGGTTAGCAGTTGGATTTTGGCTGCTAATGCTGCAAATTTCAGTTATATGTGATTAAGTCACCGCTGAAAACCAAAGCATAAATCTACCAGTAGCCTAGCATGCCCAGTGTACAGCCTACAACACAGGCCCTGGCATGTAACTGTTAGACTTGTGTTTATAATTATTTTGCTTTAACAGTGGTAGAGCACCCAAATCAGTGAAACCTGAGGCAGTTATTGATGATATCTGTCTGTTTGTTAATGTGCTTAAAATTTTATCCCAAGTTTTATTTTAACTCTATAAAGATATTTGACTTTGAGTTAAGTAAAGTTTTCTTTTGGCCACCTGATGTATATACCTGCTCTGTATATATGTGTCAGTGCATGCTGTGCTTGTCTCTCCTCCACTGATGACAGGTATTGAAGAGTGAAATTATGTATGTGTGAATAATTCAAGGTGAAATGCATTATCATTAAAATTTGAGGTCATTTAAATCCTCTATTTTCATGTTCATGTAAAGAATCGTGTCTCTTTTACAGCTGAAGAATTTGTGTGTGTATGGAAAAGACCACACATTTTTTTACTGGCGGTGACTGAATGGTTTTTGTATTGGTTGTGAGCAGCTTTATGAGCTTTGAACAGTGTTTAATTAGAAAATATCCTTCATGTTGATCTGTAAGGTCCGTAATTCTCCATAGCGTTGTTTGAGTGGAGGACCCCAGTAAACATCACCCTGACCAAAATTTAGATTTTGACACCTTTGGACTACCAAGAGGATCACACACATTGTGTCGATTATTTTTTTCAATAACATCACACACATTGTGTCGAAAACTCTAGACCTCAAGGATCTATAGTTTGTAGTATGATTGCTAAAAATCAAATACATTGATAGGAGCACATATTGAAATATTGCACGCTCTTGTTGAGGCACATCACAGATAATCACTAATGAAAAGGCTTGTGTAGATAATCACTAATGAAAAGGCTTGTGTAGATAATCACCAATGAAAAGGCTTGTGCTCTCTCTGGACATAGGCCAGCATCAGACATTTGCACCAAGCAATATCAGTAATAATAATAGACAAAAGTTGTGTTGTTTTTTTTCATTAAACTGAACTTTATCATACATTACACTACATTCTTTAGTAACTTATATCCAAAGATTCACTTTGCCAATACAATTTTATGAAGATGAGACTTTTTGCTTCTCCAGTAAAAATTTGATATTGGCAGTTATTGGGATGTTGCACCCAAGCGACGATATGTAACGCAAAATACAACCTTACATATTCAGTCAACATGGATGATATGAGACAAGTCACTATTAACAAAATTTTGTAACATTCAAAGATAATAAAATAAAGATTAGTTTTATGCGTCTCAAAATACAACTTAATGTCATTATTAGTACCGCAGCAGGGCAGTCATTTATAGGCTCTCTCAGCTCCTTTGAGAGTATACAGTGTTGCTGCCAGTTCTTATGTCTTCTAGTACAAGGGCTTATCTTTACCAAAGCTGTTCTTGAGGAAACAAGAGTGGTTCTGGTTGCTTCAGTAATATTTTTGTGTAATGTTTTTTTTTCCTGTGTCAAGGGGATTTGCTGTTTTGCAAAAATATTTTGTTAGGAGATGGGCAGAGGCACGTGGATTATGAATATGGGAAAAACTTGATTTTGGTGGGAAACCGACATAAGCCCTTGTATCAGAAGACATCGGAATTTCCCTGGCGCTGATCATTACCATTCTCACAATACAACTGGTCCCCCAGGATTAATACTGTCATAAATCTATAAAGTACTTTAAGGACTTACGACATATTATTTGCTGAATGGGCAATATCTTTCACTGCCTGTGGTAAAGTGCGCTATGGCAAGAATGAAGTCCATGATCCTTCAATCCTTAAAGGAGGATACCCATATGAAAAATAATTTTCCATTTTTCAGTACTTTTTCTCTCTATAAAATATCTGTGGAGCCTACCGGGTCAATTTTGCTAAGAAAGAGTATCGTTCTGTTACCCTGCGCGTATGTAATATGAGGCAATAAGGAGGGCTAGAGATACCTGGTTTGACCCTTGCGTCCAGAATTATTCCCCTTCCTCGATCAGCTGAGGCGTATGGCAAAAACGATGACGTCACTTAAGTTCCAGAGCTACAGACACCTCTGTCTGACAATGTATTATTCAGCGTTTAATTAAGGTTCTGGTCATCCAAATTCAAACGTAAAGTTTGATAGTGTAAGCCAGAAAAAGTATTCTGCATTTTTATTGCCTCAGCATGATTTTGTTTGGTACATCTACTGTTCATAGAGGAATTAAAACATTCATACCAACATGCTATCATCCGTCCGCAGAGCACTGACTAGACAGCTTGGCCATGTGGCAAGAACGTATTTGACGTAAGCTTATGGCCGCCACGCGCGCAGTGGTTGTAACAATTAGGACTTTGGATAATGTAACCCTGTGGGTTGTCTGGGGCCAACAGAGGCGTTATATCATTATGACAGACACTTAAAAGACTGTTTTATTGGAATAATAGGGTATCGTATGATTTAATATGGTCTGTAGGACGATGCAGCCTTCCTTTAAGTCCAACAACTTAGCTTTGCTTAATCAACTAAGATTCCGTTTGTTTTCTCTTTTGTAATATTATCTGTGAATTGATTCAGTGTTATCTGATGTAAGCTGATTGCTGCCACGCAATTTCCTCAGCACATACATTGTACATTAGTGTGCATTGGAGAGAGATTTCTCATTGGTGTATGCGCTTAGTTGTGTTGAGTTTGAGTGTAGACTTTGAAAATGGTTCATTATTTTTCATATTTCATTAAAAGGGAGGAATGAAAAAAACAAAAAACCCCAACACTTTGATTCTTCTGTGTTTGCTTTCAAGGTTTAAGCAAAAAAGTCCTGATTATTGCTCTCTCTCTCTCTCTCTCTCTCTCTCTCTCTCTCTCTCTCTCTCTCTCTCTCTCTCTGTCTCTCTGTCTCTCTCTTTCCTTCTCTCTTTCTCTCTCTCTTTCCCCCCCTCTCTCTCTCTCTCTCTTTTGTGTGCACTACGCCCGTGTAACATCTGTTTCTGGCATGCTCTTCGGTCCGCTTGATTTCAAATGATGTAGGTGTCCAGTGATTTCAAATGATGTAGGTGTCCAGTGATTTCAAATGATGTAGGTGTCCAGTGATTTCAAAGGTAGGTGTCAGATCTTTCTGCGATCGGTCTAGTGGGTCTAGGCTTGAAACAATAAGACGTCCTTTTGCATTGAAACTGTCAGCAGCAGAGGTAACAGTTATTGATAATAATAATAAAATGCATTTGTACATCGTTTCACCCCCTCCCCGCCCCGGACGGTTCGAAGTTTTTTTCAGCCAAATACTCAAAAAAAACAATGCACATCTCCACAAACACAAGCTTACAAGCACAGCACGTGCACACAAACACATACACTCACACGTACACGCGCAGCACCTGTAGGTATGAAGAAGCCAATGTTTTTTTCACTGTTGGCTGTGTAAGATTTTACATCTCTCAATAATTTATCCAGGCGCCCCAAGCCAAAATACTTTCCAAACGGTAAACACGTTGTTTAGCTTGTCCTCCAAATCTTGACACAAAGTAAAACGCCCCTAAACTAGTCAGATTTTGAGAAGTGGGGAGCGAAGCAGGCTATCTAGTATTTTAGGCATTTTCGCTCAGTAAACAGGCTAACCTTACCCGTCTAGCAACAACTACAAATTTTATACTTGAGTGGCTACATCACCTACTCTGAGTCTACACATGTATTTGCACCTATCTAAGCCTTTGAAATTCAAATCCAACCCCTTTCCTCCCTCCCCATGGACAGTTTTCTGATTTTATAGGGACTCTTTAAAATTGCATACGCATACCGAAATGCCAGGTGCTATTGGCATCTCCATAGGTGTGTGCTCTCAAATAGCAAGGGTCTCAAGGTCAGGGGAGGGGGGGGGAGCGTGGATTTCAGCCTCGGTACAAGCATTATATATATACAGAGACTGTACTCGCAGGCCCTTAAGCGGAGATGCCAGCTCAAGGAGTTGCACTGACACACACACATACATACACCAGAGCCACACACATTATTCAATAACCCCC
>JAWQUT010000045.1:1086169-1103772 GCA_033807755.1 Ellobium chinense | reverse complement strand
GATAGATAGATAGATAGATAGATAGATAGATAGATAGATAGATAGATAGATAGATAGATAGATAGACAGACAGATAGATAGATAGCGATAGAAGCATTCCTCAAAGTTTATATAAAACGTGCACGTAATTTTGAAATAAAAGACCTGGAATTTAAAAGCAGTAATAAATAAACGTTTCTTTCACTCTAATTATAAAATATACTCCGGTTTAATTTTGTTTTAATTACAGCGCTCTATAGTATGTGTTTGTGTGTGCGCGCGCACACGTACACACACACATACACACACGCACACGCACACACACACTCACTCACACACACACGCACGCACGAACGCACGCACGCACACACACACACACACACACACACACACACACACACACACACACACACACACAATAAGGATTTATGGACCGATAAATAAGTTCAAACTTTTTTCTTCTCCAAAATACCAATGCTGCGTTTCCATTCCCCAACCACGCAACCACTAAACCTGACCAGAATTCATTTTTGACGAAGCGGCTTAACCCGCTGCGATAATGTCCTAACTGCCCATGTCCGATGAGCTTGTTTCATGACGAACTGGCTTGTCGGGGGGATGACCTTAAACAAACATCATTTGTGAAAAACTGAAGAAATATTACTTGTCAAACTTTGCATCATTCAAAAGATTAAACAATACGCTTTATTTTCATGTATGTTTCTTTACCATTGCATTGCGCTGTTTAAAGTTATGACGAGTTGAAGCCAACACGCGACTCGGAAAAAACTTTAAAGCGCTCTAGCTCGAAATAGGGTTTCGGCGATATGCTGTTTCGTCATGAAAGCGACGATATGTACAGTCAATGGACTTTGGAGTGATAAATGCAGACAGTCAAAGTAAGGCTTCACTTGCGTACTGATTGTATAAGTTATTGCCAAGTTATAAAAGCTCAGTGTGTGTTCTTTCATGAGATAAAACTAAAAATAATAATGAAAAAAAAAAGCTGTCGTTATTCTGGTTTCAGATACAGCCGTTTGAAATTATTGAGAGGTCAATGACCTTGCATTGACCCCCCCCCCCCCCNTTAAAAAATGAGAAAATCAATTGAAGAAGAATTTCACACCAAAAAGGTCACTTCATCTGTCTCACAAACATCGTATATCTAAGTTCCTAATTATTCACCAATTAAATAATAAATCTTGTGTATAGAAATGCTTTTATTTTCAATTTCTGTGACAAACAAGGAATCGGGACTGTGTTTGTTTGGTCCCTATGATTGACAAAATGGCAAGTCATATCCCTTCCTTAGCGCAGGAAGTATCAATCTCTAGGCAAGCCAAGATGGCTGTGATTAATGCGGAAGAGACAGAAAAAATGTAGCCCAATAGCATGGCAAAGGTTTGCCATGCGGTTTGTGCATGCTTGTAATCTGCATCACTAACCATCTCATTTGTCAGGTCATAAAAAAATTGCTCTTTGGACGGCAAGCTGTTGTGGGCAAATTTTTCAAAGTCATCAAACCAACTGTACGGATTATCCCCCTTTCTAAGAAGCAATTAAAATTGCTGAGGATCTGGAAAACGTGTCCGCATATTTTCATTTCGGTTTTATAATACCTGAACCGGTTTAAACCGGTCTGGTATAATGCCTTTGCGGAACACAACTCCATTTACTTATTGCTAACTATTACTATAATCTCATTTTATCACATAAACAGAGCCTATTTCCGGTGATATAAAAGTGTGGATTCAGTTTTTGATATGTCACACGTTACATAAATTTGACCTTTGACCTGCCTACGAATAATTTGATTGGAAGCCTTGGAAACCCCTAGATGTTTGATGACATCATTTCTATTGCAACGTCATGAATATGTGACGTCATTTCTTTTGTAACTCTATTTGCACTGCCGTGGGGTTTCTCTCTGTCTAAATATTTTCAAAAAAATTATTTCAGTCTATATTTCTTATCGCTTGTCATCGTTCTCTTTACGTTTCAGTTTCGGTTCAGTTAAACATTTGAAAAAAAGTACTTGAAATGTCATACAGTTTCTGTGGTCTAAAGTTCCATCGATGACTGTCACCTGTCTGGATCTACTTTGTGTCGCGTAACTGTGTAGTTCATTCAGTTCAGTTGTGATTGATGTGTCTCAAATAAGGTGGGGATCACTTCGGGGTCTTTTTCACGATTAAAAGTTCGTTTTTATTAGTTAGATTTTATATGATAAAAAGGATCTGAAACTCATGTTTGTCTGGTATCAGATTTATGAAATTAGTTATACAAAGGCTCGCGAACACAATAAATGTATAACTTATTTCCAGTCATGGGAAACGGTGTGTACAGCCTAAGACAGATCACTCCTGAGTATCGTGACTGGAAGAGTGGTGAGCCGTCGTGTGCATATATCCATGTTCAGGCGCGAGTTTTCGATTGGTATTGTAAATTTGCATACGACCCATGCCTGCACAATGAACAGAGGCAAATAAAAATGTAAAAAAAAAAAAAAAATACTCATAAATCTGATTTCAAACTCATTACAAATCCTCTATTTATTGCATAGTATCAAGGGCTCTCTCAGCAGGCGGGTGCACCGCTGAACCGCGCAGCTGACGTAATAAACCGCCTCAAACCTTATCTCGCCGACCACTGAACCGCACAGTCGCACAGTGTTATGTATCGATGCTTTGTTATGTATCCTCTTTAAGTGAAGTATCGATACCAAGCTAACATAAATTCATTGATAAGATAAGGTCGGACGTGGGTTATCGCGCTCTCAAGCACTCGGTACATTTGGCAAGTCCGAACAATCGAGTGGTGTCCTGCTCTGTCATTAGAGGACTAAGACCAGATGGATACAGTAACAGGTAGTTGAAACTAAATAAAACATAAGAGTTTTTTTTTTTTAAATTTGGTTGGGGAGGTCATGGGCTGAGATATGACATCACGGGACTGGCCCGGGCCTGTTGGTGAACTCTCATTTTATATTCTACTGCCCGGTTCCTCTTACGATAGTTGATGAGGTCTGAGGCAAAGTGGTTTGTGTTTGCGGATCCACATGGGGAGACAAGGTATGTATTTTCTTTTTGCTTCAATAATGGCTTTCAAATTTCTCATGTCGAGGATTAAACTTTAAACGATCCCACGAGCATTGGAGAGAGACACTTCGATTTGATTTCCTCATCCAACGCATGATTTTTTGTTTGTTTGTTTGTTTGTTTGTTGTTGTTAAGGAGAACTCTAAGCATTAGTGTATCGCCTAGCATTTCATCACAAAGTTGTTTGGATATCAATGGAGTCTACACGCCATCCATTCTTAAGTGTCGAGCGGCATAGTGACTTTATTTTAGTAGTTTTAAAGAGTATTTTTTTTGGTCTTAAATACCACATTTATTTGCAAAAAAAAAAAAAAGCCCGGAGCAAACAAAGTGATCGTTACTTTAAAGCAGGGGAGTCGAGATTTGGTTCTGCACTTGATTATTTTCGACCTCTTTCGATGCATTCAGCATGTACAGTCAGTACTTATACAGTCAGTACTTATATATGATATTCTCTGATGTGTTTCGTCTAGGATGAATGAATTTTCGATTGTTTAGAAATCTCCGAACAGAATAACCACTCTAGGTGACTATGATAAATACCGCCAACCAAGCAACCAACCAAGCAACCAACCAACCAACCATGCAACTAACCAACCAACCAATCAACCAACCAACCAACCCGACAAGCAACCAAGCAAGCAACTTTACTAACCAACCAACCAGCCAAGCTAGCAAGCAAGCAAGCAAGCAAGGAAGCAACCCAACAAGCAACCAACCAAGTAAGAACTAAGCAACCAAGCAAGCAAGCAAGCAAGCAAGCAAGCAAGCAACCAACCAACCAACCAACCAACCAAATCATGCTTTATTGTCAGGTATAGCATCAGCAGCAAGGGCTTTGCAAAAGAGTATCCCCTTTATTACTATAACATGACATGATGCCCCAAGTCAGTGCTCAGGCATGGCAATCTCATTCGTTGAATGGGTATCGTTGCTATTAATAGTGACTAAAATTGGTCGCTGTAGAGCAAGAGTGGACCGTCCCACATTTGCTGTGTTTTGAGAAATTGAGGAATGGAGTTTTCCAAAACTTTAAAATCGAATTTCTCAGCTGCTTTCGAAGACAGCATTTCAAAAATTCACACTGAGGTTGCTATTGCATTCCATAGCAGAAATCTCTATTAACATCAAGATGATATTTCACAGAGACTAAGAAAATTAACAAAACTTCATGGAATTATCCACTTTTACTCATCGTGAAATGAACAGACTGAATGAAGTAAATATGGGCATCCCAATAATCACTTTATGTTGCCACTGAGTTATAAGTAAAAGAGAAAAGTTGATGTTAGAAGTTCCCATAGGCCGAAAATAGTAATTTACCAGATATTTATAGCAAGATTGAGTGAATATCTACTTATAGAACCCTTTACCGCCAACACTTGCAAAAATGTGGGATGGTCCACTCTTGCTCTACGGCTATCACTTGGCCAGAGGCTTGAGGCGTCCGGGAATGAAAGGGGAGAAGGTACTGGGAGGTTGTACCCTGACAATGGTGATGACAATGACATCAGTGGTGAATAATATGAACTCTTTTAACGCGTCTCCTGCTAACGTTGGCCTCCCGGTTAACGAGGTGGATCTTTCCAGTCTTGCTTTCCCTCTGGTTTTGCTCAAAGGTAACTATGGCTAACGCATTGACTGCGTTAAATGGATGTTCAGTTCAAGAAGCGGTAGGGGGAGGCAGTTACTTTTTTTTAGAGGCTGTAATGCACAAAACGTGGTGTGCAATTCATCATCGTGAGTGCATTGGATTTTCTTGTGCAAAAAAAAAAAATGCACATCAAAGTGCTGATAGGTGCATTTGTCTCCATCGAGAATGATGATTTTAAAGCACTAGTCTAGTTGTTTGAAGCCACATTTCACATAAATCTCTTAACCTTCAATAATGATCCTACCGATGCGTTTTCGGAATTCCTGTCGAGATAAAGTTAGTACATTTTACATGAATTCAAAAACTGGGCATCGAGAAAGAAATCCGCCCCCCCTTCCACACACTCACACACACAAAAACAACAACTCTGGAGATCATGCACAAACATAATTATGAGTAAGAGATGTCACACACTGACTCAGCCACTCAATCTGTACCAACCGCACATCGACCAACAAACTCTCGCTTCGACATATAACTTAAAGTTTACTGTTATACTCAACATACATAATGTAATGAAAAGAAATACTGTACTATATCAACTAATCGCACTCTCATTCGTACAGTAACTACACACAGACACACCAGGGGAACGATACATATAATGAAGAGGGGAAATAGCAAATAATAACAAGGTTAGCTAATGGGACTATCTCCCGAGCCCGGGATCCACAGACTTCAGGCCCTCCTCAACGCCGCTGGTGGGATAGGAGTGAGCCGAGCCGCGACGGTGCGTCAAAGTCTGGCTCTGGGAAGCCCTTCTCCGCCTACTCTGAGGCCGGTTCGGGTCGTCTTGGACGTCGTTCAGTTGGGGTCTCCAGTCCCCAGTGAGTTGCGACTTCACGAGGCTAGCGTCTGAGCGCCCAGCCTGGAAACCACTGGAAATATAATTTGCCATTATACATCTTTCATTAGAGGTCGCCGTCATGGGGAAACAGCCTGTGACGTAGCGATTGCACTGATAGTATATAATTAATATGTACATCATGATAGCAATAGTTACAATAAGTTCACAATATTCACAATATCATCCCTATCTGCCTTGCGCTACATATGATACTGAGCGCAACAGGAAAACCTTATACTTAATTTGCATTCATACATGTATTAATTACTTTCAACCATGTTGTGCTCTGGTTTACTAGTTACTGACCCCAGTCTTGTATCTGGTCCGCTCTGAAGCAATTAAATAATTCCGCGTACTTACCCTATGGACAACTCATAGGTGGTGAAGTTTTGGGTATTAGTGACTCCGGCCGCTCTTGCAGGGATTCGCTTTACAGAAACGATTGCCTCAGCCGCTCAATAGGTATTTCACCTCAAAAGATTATTGTAGGCAGCTGTTCAGTGTCATTGGGATGAGCACATCAATATTCAAATAGGTGATGAGCACGTCAATATTCAAATAGGTAGTGGGACCTGCCGGCCTGGAGTCTAAAGAGCGAATGAGTCTCACACTTACTCGACGCTTGTTTAATCATAAATTAATAAAAGGATAAAAGAAAGTAAGATAACTCCCCGTTCACGGGGCTGCGGAGTTTCGACCGCCCGTTGTGAGTTGGTTTCGTGCTCAGGTCTTCGTGCTGCGTGACAAGAGATAGACTGAAATCTGGCTTCAGAAACTGCTGCAACAGCAAATGACAGTTGTCCAAAGAGGGGGAATGCACCGTTCTAAACTGAGCGAAAAATAAAAGTGTTCATAAACTTGTGACTGAAGGCATGTCACTTGTCGGCAACAGTGTTAATTATTGTCGAATAAAGAGGCCCTTGATAATGGTGAATTTCACCAGATGCTATAGAATAGTGTCTCGTTTTACTAGTGTGTTATTTTTGTTCGCATCTCAGTAAACCGCAGTAGGTGAAAGTACCACAAATCAAGCGGAGACCTTGATTAGCAGCTCTTCCTGACGAAACGGTGAAATCTCCTTACTTTCGTTGCGTTTTTTTTTTTTGTGAGGCCACTCCACATTTGGCTGTAGGGGTGTCCAGGTTCTTCTTTATCCCTTTAATCAGTGAATAGAGCAGAGAAAATTTGAGGGGTATCAGGATCTGAACGTGGGTTAAAGTAAGAATAGGCCTGACAAAGAGCAAATGAATAGGATTCGGCGGTGTTCTTGTTAACTTGCACGAAGGCCAAGGTCGACCAACGGCATTTTCGGCTGGTAATCGGTGATTTTTTGATTATATGGGCCCTTAGCCCCTGGATGCATACAAAAACGCATATCTGATATCTTTCCTCAATTTCTCGCTTTTACAAGAGCCGTTAGGCTTCTCTCCCAATAAGAGGTATAAGTATACTTGGCCATAACTGCTGATAGATTTCAAAACAAGCCGGGCCCATTGAAATTATTTGTTGAATTATACTAAGTCACACGGCAGACATTGGTATCGCCCTCCTTGCAAACCTAATCTAGCGAGGGCAGGAAAAAGGTCAGCCCCTTTCAAGGAGATTTTTGCAGGCTGAAAGTAATATTGCACTCCCGTTAGGTGAAAGTTCAGCCTAAAGCCTTAGTGAGGATTTGGGGGCTGACAGTTCTATAGCCCTCACCCTGGATCAAAGACCGCTCGCTCTGTTTTATAGCTTGAGCGGTCTTGTCGTTGGTTATAGCGTCTATTTTGTGTGTGTATTTTTTTGCTTTTTTTTGTTTTGGTAATTATTTCTTAAGCATTATACTAGGAACGAATGACGCACCGCCACTGATTGATAGTAACCCCGATTCAAAACCCAGCAAAGAGTCTTGATGTTGAGCCTAGCCTCCCTGTTGTTGCCATATTATTGTCGAGTCTTCTTGATCCCTCACAGGCATTTGGCTGAAAGCGTGGTGTTCTCGACTAGTTCACCCTCTGCGAGGGAAGTCTCAAAGCTCCCTGAGAATCATCACAGTCAGTGCCATCGTCGCACTGGGCTTCTTCTTGATTCTGCAGGTGAGCCATCCTGTCTTGTTCACGAGAAAGACACCTAGGCCTGTCTTGGGAGAGATTCAATTTACCACAAGCGTGAAGCTGGTTCCGGAATTGAACGGACTGGATAGTTTGGCCGACTACACTGGCAACATAAACTCCAAGGCTAGTCCGAATGCAACATTCGGGTATGGAGCGAAGAGATATTCAGAGGACGGCATGGACGTAGAGATAGTCAGGGAGTCTGTCACGGCAGTGTGTCAAGATGGCAATCTCTTGGGTAAGTTCATGGAACGAATTGCAGAATAGAATAGAATAGAATAGAATAGAATAGAATAGAATAGAATAGAATAACTTTATTCCTCTTTTACGGGAAATATGGCTCTATAGACATATTCTCATTCTCCCAAATATGCGCATAAACTCAGTTGCAAAGAGTACAATAGGTATCGAAATAAAAAAACCACCCAAAACACACACACACACACACACACACACACACACACACACACACACACACACACACACACACACACACACACACACCGTTCCTTTCTGCCAATCACTGATATCCTTTGTAGGTATGAAGCAATCTTTCCATTAATACTCCTCCACCTTCAGTCTCATTGTGAGTTCTCTCAACACTTCGGGCGTATCTTTCTTTATCCTATAAACAGGGAATATTTCCGGTGACATAAAACTTAAAAGTGTGCAATAATTTTTTGGTATGTCACACCGTACATAAATCTGACCTTTGACCTGCTTACGAATACTTTGAATGGAAGCCTTGGAAACCTCTAAGCGTTGGAATATGTGACGTCGTTTATCTTTGTAACTTTTTTCATTGCCGTGGAGTTTCCCTCTGTCTATATTTTTACAAAAACTTATTTAAGTCTGTCTTTCAAAAAAAAAAATTATTACACATTTCTTACCCTTTGTCATCGTTCTCTTCACGTTTAATGTTCAGTTCAGTTAAAAATTTGAATTAAAAGTACTGAAATGTCACAGTGTTTCTGTGGTCTAGAGGTTTTATCGATGATTGTCAGCCATTTGGATTTACTTTGTGTTGCGTAACTGTGTGGTTCATTCAGTTCAGTTGTGATTGATATGTCTTAAACGGGGTGAAGGCCACTTCAAGGTCCTTTTCACAATTAAAAGTTCTTTATTGTTATTAGTTAGAGTTTATATGATAAAAAGGATCCAAAATTCGTGTTTGTCTGATATCAGATTTATGAAATGAGTTATAAATTTATCGTATTCGCTCGTCAAGGGCTCGCGAATACGATAAATGTATAACTCATTTCATAAATCTGAGATCAAACAAACACTCATTACAGATCCTCTATTTATGGTTCCAAACACTTGAGCACTTTGGGCCAGTCTGGTCAGCAACGCTATTGCCTGTGACGCCATAATGTCCAGGACTTCTATCTTCTTTAACTTTGAATCAAAGTTGATTTCAACCACCCTGTCCTCAAACATCGAATCTCCATACTTTGGGAATCTGTGACTATCTCAGCGTGAGCAGCTTGAGGCGTGTCCCTCTCTATCTATTTCATTGCCCTCTGTGACAATCTCCACTCCCATCATCATGCTGAATGTTGCCATACTGTATGCTCCAACATCCGTGTTGCGTTTCTCATATATGTGTGGCTGCATGGGAAACCCGTCTGATCTCTAATAAATAAATAAATAAATAAATAAATAAATAAATAAATACGACTTTATTTAACCCGTAGGGAAGTTGTTTTACAATGTCATACAGCGTTACACATCCCATTCATAATACAAACACATATACCAATACACATCATACATGTAAATACATAATATTACAAATGAAATACATAACAAAGTCATTGCTGGTCGCCAGCGGTGCAGCGCCCTGGTTCGCCCAGCTCTGAAGCCAGGTACTCATTAACACCTGAGTCGAGTGAGGAAATGGAAGCGAAGTGTCTTTCCCAAGGACACTACAACGTACACCGCCCAGCTCTCGAGTCAAACACATAAACCTTAGACTTGAAAGTCTTCAGTCTCTGAGTACTACTCACAAACCGCACGGATAATTTTGAGCTAGGGCCTTGAATAGTCGAATTTCGACTTCCTGGGCCAAACTGAGATTTCGGCGGAGTCAGATATTTGTATGTATTTATTTTTAATTTTATGGACATTTTATTAATGAAAGTGAAGTTTAAATGCTGTTGGTTTTTTTTTTGTGTGTGTGTGTAGTGTAGTGTTTTTATGAAACACCCTTCTTTCAAAGACATGGTTGAAAAGACTTCAATCTCTATTTTCTCAAAATCTACATTGCAACGGTAAGTTTACAAATTTGTCCGGAACTTTGGAATTGATAAAGCCATTGATCTTAAATAAAGTGCAAAATGTTCAGAAATAAATGGGAATTAATATTCTATCAATAAATCAATTTTCATATCTGAAAAGATGTGAAGGGTTTCCCCATGCACCCACACATATAAATATAAGAAAATCTCAGCAATTCTTTGCGTTTCTTCTTAATGATCCACCTGTACAAATATCTAGATGGTCAGCTTTTGTGATTTAAACATTCAAACTATAGTAGTCTATTTATTATGCAATTCTGTGAATTTTCATCGCATGTCTTTCGATTCTTTCATTTTGCCTGTATTATTTTGAAAGGGAGACACACAACACAAGAAATTCCGGCTGATCCGACTGTACTGGCAGCCATGTTTTCTGCCGATCTACAAAATGGCGGATACCATAAGCCCCGGATGTGCCAACCAGTGGAAAAGACAGCTATCATCATTCCTTACCGGGACCGATGGAACCATTTGTACACCCTTCTGCCAATTTTGATTCCTATGCTTATCAGGCAAAACGTGGAGTTTACCATTTATGTCGTGGAACAAGTAAGTTTTCATTTCGCGTCCACAGCGCAAAATCTGTTACCCCACCACGGCTGCGTTTCTTAGGTCCTCATTGGCGTCATTTTGAGTATGAAGGGGCCGTCTCACTGACAGCAGACTCCGCTCATTGACTGTATCGCCCATATCATAGGCAAAACGACGTCAGTTCATACTGGAAGAAGGAAACAAAAACGCACTCCATCACAAATGAGGCTCGCTGCATCACCATAATTAAGGCGGCAAATTATATTTCTTTTGTAGACTCATAGTATACAAGACTCACCCCATTTTACAAATGGGCAGGCAGGCAACGCACCAGCTGCGAAAGAATACCTAGCGCACCGAAAGGCATCATAGACGAATACATTAGACTCCGTGAAAAAGTTGGACGATTGGCGAATCGGGCGGATTGAAAAGATCTATCGGACATTGTATTTCGTTGCTATACACATTCTTTTTTTTTTGAAAGGGTAAAAAAAATAAAGAGGACTGATGTGTATGGTTACTTTTTGTGTATTTTTTCTACGAATTTAGGTGAAAACCGCGTGTTTTTACGGTACGTAGTTCTCAAGAAATCTGTGACACAAATTTGGCTGAAGCGTTTTATTAATATAAGATATATGGATTAGTGTGGTGCGCACTGCCTCTTTCTATTCAGTGCATTTTGCGTAGAAAACTGTCCATTGTTGTGCAAAATGGTGCGCTTTTTCTTATTTTGGGTGTTGATCTTAGGACACTTTATTGCAAAATACGCTTATTACTTCACTAACAGATTTCACATAATAATATATATCTGAGACACCTGATGCACCTAGTGAAGGGGTTTTCAATATTTGTGTCTCAAGGAAACGTTACGTGGAACTATGAGGTTTGGCTGTCTCTACAGGAGTTGTACAGAGAATTAACCTTAGAAAATTAAAACCCCACTGTCACTACGTGTATCAGTTTGTATTCAATACAAATATGCAATCCAGTGATGAAGTAACTACCAACTGTATTTTGAGATAAATCTTTCCTAAGATCAACATGCACAGCAGAAACCAAACGCACTATTTAGTATTTTGATGCGTAATTTTACATGCAAAATGTACTGAATTAGAAACGGATGGTGCGCTTCACAGTAATTCAATTCACTACAATCTACAACAGAAGGGCAATGTACCCTATCTATCTATCTATCTATCTATCTATCTATCTATCTATCTATCTATCTATCTATCTCTGTCTGTCTGTCTGTCTGTCTATCTGTCTGTCTGTCTGTCTGTCTGTGTACCCAGAGAGAGAGAGAGAGAGAGAGAGAGAGAGAGAGAGAGAGAGAGAGAGAGAGAGAGAAGCAAACAGCTTTGGCTTTTAAAATCGACCTCCGGCGATCTCCATGTAAAAACGTCAGAAGAACCCGGATGTGAGACGGGACGCCCTAAGTCTTGTTAACGTTTGTCAATAATGTATATTACACTGGGGATCTCTCAAACCCGTTCACACGTATCTACTCTCTAAAAGCTCTCTGCTGACACGGTCTCGCTTGATTTCCAGGACCCTCCTACAACTTTCAACAAAGGTTTGCTCTTCAACGCCGGAGTTTTGGAGGCCCTGAACGTGGATAAATACGACTGTTTCATCTTGCATGACGTCGATTTGATTCCGTTGGACGACCGGAACATGTATAGATGCAGTAAAAAGAGTCCGGTTCATTTTTCTGCGTCTCTTAACAATTATAATGGGTAAGCCTTGAGAAGTGCTTTTTATCAGGAACTTGATTAGCACGGTGTACAACAAGCATAGAACATAAATTCAAGGACATAAGGAGAAAGAAAAGAAGACTATAAAATGGGATTCAAAGCCTCTTGCACTAGATGACTTCACGTTACCAGCAGGCCAGATCGCGCAGTAACTTATCAGCTCGCTAGGGAGCTTTCTGCTCCACTGCTGTCTCACAAAGCCTGATTGCTTCTATTCGGAGAATCGTCCATAACCAATTACCCATTTCATAGAGGGTTGTGCTTAGGAATTCTGATGCATCCACTGAGAATTTAAAACATAACCATAGCGGTGATCGATCTTAAGAATCTTGAGACCAACACCGTAACTATTTCACCACTTTGCCAGGATGAAACAGACGAAGAAATTAAAGCTCATTCAGGGGCGAATCCAGAAAATGGCAGGGGGTCCCCCATCCACATTATCGATTGACCCCTCACTGACTACAAAATGCAGCTCATTAAATTTATGATATAATTATAAACTACCCCACCCCATTCAGATATTTCCATGTATGTTTTATATATCATGAATTATATATAGAACAGCTAGAAATATGAACAAGTGAAGGATGAAATTAACAAGTAGTATCTAGAGCACTAATAATTAAAAATAAATAATTGGGAGGAGTATTATGGGTTCACAAGCACCTTAAGACCCCCCCCCTCCCCGGCATCCCCTCCACTTTTTCATCCTCCCGATCCGCCAATGAATGCATGGAAAAATAATTCATATCTTATTTGCTTCTAGTGGTCAGTATGATGGTTTGTTTGGAGGAGTCGTGGCATTTACACGTTATCAGTTCGAGACAATCAACGGTGCGTCCAACATGTACTTTGGCTGGGGAGGAGAGGATGATGATTTGAGGGACAGGTAAGGCTTTTCCTTCTTTGCCAGCCAGCAGCAGCAACCACCACTACCACCATCATCATCATCATCATCACCACCTCCACTCTGAGTATCGACATCACCACCATTACCACTACCACTGCTACAGTAACCGCTAAGACCATCACATTACATCTACCAAAGCCAGTGTCACCACCACCAGCACCACTGTCATAATCTTTGTCACTGCCATCACCATCATCAGCATCATCATCAACACCCCACAGAGGGCCACCATGATTACCTCCACCACCGACACCACCACCACCACTACCACCACCACAATCATAATTGGTATCATTGTCATTGTTATCATTATCTCATTCTCAAAAGTAGCATCATCACCACTGATTTACAAATACCATGACCATTTGGCACGACAATATTATACCAGTTGCTAACAAAGTTTTCTCTTCTCTTCTCTTCTCTTCTCTTCTCTTCTCGTCTCGTCTCGTCTCGTCTCGTCTCGTCTCTTGTCTTGTCTTGTCTTGTCTTGTCTTGTCTTGTCTTGTCTTGTCTTCTCTTCTCTTCTCTTCTCGTCTCGTCTCGTCTCGTCTCGTCTCTTGTCTTGTCTTGTCTTGTCTTGTCTTGTCTTGTCTTGTCTTGTCTTCTCTTCTCTTCTCTTCTTCACCCCTCTTTCTCCTTTTTACTCTTTTCTTTTCTCCTTTCCTTTCCCCCTCTTCACCCCCCTTCTATTCTTTTCGTTTCGTCTCTTATCCTCCCCTCCTCTGGTTTCCTCCTCTACTTGTCCTCATCTTGCCTCTCATTTTTTTCGTCTCAAATCCCCTTCCCTTGCCTCCACCCTTCCCTTTCCCTTTCCCTTCCCCGTTAATTCCCTCATCATATATCCACTTCTCTCCCCTTCTCCTCATTGCAAAACCGCATAAACAATATTTCACTTCAGAAGCAGCACACATGTTTCTTTGAGGCCTTGCCAGCCAATGTCAGGGCGTAGATTTATATGTCAAAAGACCAGTGACTTAAACAGAGCATCCAATTTTAAAGTTTCAGGTACAATTTAAGCCCTACAGATTTAAAAATAAAGTGTGTTAACATTTTTGGGCGTTGATTCCCACTCCCCCTTCCCCGCCCCCCATCCCACCTACTTCTCTTCCCCTTAAACGATCGGGCAAAAGAAGTACTTCAACCTCCATGGGAAAAATATTCCGAAATCACAGTGGAATTTGTAGAATAACACATTTTGTTTATAGGCCGAAAGAAGAAAAAAAAATGCCGGTAACTTACACAATCAAACTGTTTATTCTCCCCCTCATCGCTTCTTCCCAGGGCCCTTAGCAAAAATTTCACAGTGGTCAGAAAACCTTCTGAAATCGCCGTCTACCATGCACTCAGTCATGGTCGTGGAGGAGCCGGCTGGAAGGTAAACCCTGACAGGTAAGTCTACTAGTGATACTTTGTGTCTTGTAGTGAAATCATTGGTTATTGTAGGTATGAAGATGCCAATGTTGTTTTTTTTCACTGTTGGCTACATTAGGTTTTACACCTCTCATTAACTTATCCAGGGGTCCCAGGCCAAAATACTTTCCAAACATGTTGTTTAGCTCTTCCTCCAAATTTTGACACATAAAAGAAAAATGCCCCTAAACCAGTTAGCTTTTGAGAACTTTGGCAGTCAAGCCGACTACCTAATATTTTAGGCCTTTTCACTCAGTAAACAGGGTAACCTTACCCACCTAGCAACAACCACAAATTTTATACTTGATTGGCTAAACATCACATATTCTGATTCTACATATGTATTTGCACCTATCTAAGACTTTGAAATTCAAATCCAACTCCTTTCCCCGCTCCCCATGGCCAGTTTTCTGATTTTATAGGGACTATTTAAACTTGCATACCGACATGCCAGGTGCTATTGGCATCTTCATACCCGTAAGCCACCACCTGAGAAACTGGTTGTATGCCACTTAATGCTGACATTAAAGCAAAAGCATTGTCTTTTTGGAATAAGCTCACGTCGATAAATAAACAAAATCAGCTCTCCATTAAATTTATTCAGTCTATCTTTAATCTTTATTAAAAACTCCGCATTTTCCTCACCGTATCTGAGGTTTATCGAAATAACTTTAAACCACCTAGGCTATTCCTGTGTCGTGACCTCCTACAAAAGTGACCATGAAAGTTCAAGACGCTCAGAAAGGGTTATAAGTGATATTGACTCGTCTAGTAAATCTCGCTTGTACACAATTTTCAAGGACCGAATATGGATGGATCCATACCTGGATATTTTACCTTCCAGTGACAAAATTCCGTTTATGTAATCAGAGATTACCAGTGGAAACTGGGAGGTGGATCGACACCTAGCTGATAGACAGGGAAAATTTCTTATCAAATCTATTTAAGAACAATCCTAACACCTTCAAATAAAATTACTGTTGAGTGACAACCAAAATTACAGCATTCATAATCTGTCTGGTTTCGTTAGAAAAATCGTGGAAGCATTTTAAATCATATTCGAAACCATGCTGTCCTATCCTTCTTTTTTTTTTTCCCTTTCTCGATCCTACATGATTTTATATTACTGTTTCGATTGCTTTCTACAATTCTCATAGTACCTCTTACAATCTGGAAAATGAAAGTTCTGTTCTGATCTGACCTGTAAAAATGACAACGAAGCGAGCGTCGAATCAAGTCTCATACCCATGCGAGCATCGAATTTTTTTCGCCAGTTGGCCAACTGGCGGCTGGCGATCGGTTCAATTCAAGCTGAACTGTCCCAGTAACGTGAGCTAAACTGAGCACTTTAGCTTTTTCACAGATCCCGGAAGCTCTTTGAATTGAACTGAAGATCTTGTGAGTTTCCTATCACCCTCATTAGATGCCATTTCATGTCATTTGCTTTGGTTTTTTTTTTCCTGCATACTTTTATTTCCTTTCATTTGAATCTATGCCACTACTCAGTGTGCCATAAAAAAAACAACAACACTGTCGCGAGTTAACTGAATGATAAAATGTACATGCTTTTACTATGGTTGCCTCCCCTGTCCTTGTTTTTAGGTCTTAGACACCTATTGTTTTTTTCTTCTTTTGACCTTATTAACATTTTGTGCTATTCTACATATACCACTTTGATTTCGGGAAATTTCTTCCATGGTGGTTAAAGTACTTCTTTTGCCCGATCTTTTAACGGGAAGAAAAAGTGAGGGGNGGGGGGGGGGTTAACACCCAATTTTTTTCACAAATGTCTTTCGAAAAAGGTCACCTCGAATTCTGATTTGGTCCCCAATTTTTCGTTTGGCTGGTTTTGACCGCGTGCTAATACATAGGCCTACACACTTTATTTTTTTTTATCTAGAAGGCTCAAATTATACCTAAAACTTCAAAATTGGATGCTTTATTTAGATCACAGGTCATTTTACATATTTCTTCACCCTGACACTGGCTGGCAGCCCCCCCCCCTCCTCAAAAAAAGAGGGAGTTTATATATTTGCGGATTAATTGGATTGTGAGTGATTTGCCCCTCTAGTAGGTGTCAAAACCCTTTAGTCCTGCTCCAGAAACATGTCGTTTGTTTTTTAACCTGCTGATTCGTTTCGATAATTGGACACGACTGTTTTGCAAGGTCTTAGATGTATGTTGATTCCATTCTTAGGTTCAAGGTCTTAGAAACTCGCTCAAAACGACAAGATGTTGACGGACTTAATTCTGTGCGCTACACCAAAACGGGATTCAGAAAAGGACCTCTCTATACCTGGATCAATGTGGCAGTCGATAAAGAAGAGGTTTTAAGGGTAAGATCCATCCACCCATCCATCCATCCATCCATCCATCCATCCATCCATCCATCCATCCATCCTTGAACGAATCATCCATCCATCCATCCATCTTTGAGCAAATCATCCATCCATCCATCCATCCATCCATCCTTGAGCAAATCATCCATCCATCCATCCATCCATCAATCCATCCATTGATCCTTTTTCCGTTGTATCTCATTTAGTCTGTACCACAGAGCTTGCAGCAAGGACAGCGCGGAGATTTTAACTACAACAGGAAAGGCATCGTCAGCTTATGAGTACCTTTTCTGCTGCAGCATCCACATGGGTGCCCCCAGACTGATTTTATGAGGGATGCTTATAGGAACCGAAGTGGTAACTGCCTATGGGTAAGACGTGGTATGGGCTGATACAAGACTGCTATGTGAGCTTTCAAGTGGGTGATAACTTTGAAGCCATTATATACTTCGTATACTGTATATACCTAGAGCCTAAATGGGAAGGCTGGTTATCATGAGATGACACAGGTAGCATGCACGCTTACTCTTTCCCATTAACAGTGAGGGAAAGTCCATATGAGTGCCAGATGGCTCACAGGTTCGTTGGGTATGGAAGGATGGCAAGTAACATTGCTCTGGAGAATGGTGTTGATGGTCCGTACGGCTGGACGATGCCTATTGTAACAGAACCCCCCCCCCCC